>MU005765.1:2050315-2097907 GCA_010093715.1 Pleomassaria siparia CBS 279.74 | reverse complement strand
CCCCCCCCCGCCCTACAATTAAAGAAGCAATTCTCCATCCAAGCAAGCGAACATTGTTGGCGCCTACCCTTCCGCGCCGTGCTTCATCACCAAACTCCCACATGCGCTTGCAGGGCAAGAGATTTTCTTCTTGTTAACCCGACCAATCAGCACCGCGAACAACTGTTAACAAAGCCGCCGCGCTGCAAGCATCAGGTCATCTGTAATACCAGGCGCTAAGTTAATATGTCAAATACGAGGAAAGCACCTCAACGTCTTTGCAAAGGCTCAATTTCATGCGAGCAAACATGTATTAGGATAGTGTGAGGTTTGTAGTCGGGGTAAGGTTGTTGGTGCTCAGCCCTGCACACGCGCTCCCGTTCCGGCTCTACCTAGAAGGGCTTAGTGTTATGAACACGTGCCGACAACCGTGGAAATATCTATCGTGACCCTTTGCAGCCATCATCGGCATGGTAGTGCCTTCCTAAAACATTGTCCACTTGACAGGTCAAAACTAATATCCCTTTTTGTATACGACCAAACACTGTACCTCACAAATCCTGCTTCTCACGTGTCTATGTATCCGAGACAACATCACTGGAGATTTGGTCATTCTACAAATCTACATTCATTGACCACGACTCGATTTCTTTTTTCTTTTCGACATAAATTTATGCCATTCGCCGGTACATCCCTTCGTAGTAGTATGGATTCAGTCTACTAGCTAAGCTATTCTAACCGCTCACCTTTGTCTTTGCTAGTAAGCTACTTCAGTCCGAAACCCCTCTTAGAGTTTACTATTCCCTGTTATCTATATTTTCTTGGCGAAGAACTTTAAGATAACAACATGATAATCAATAAGCATTACGTTTCCATATCAGGTGATGGGAAAAGAACTATCTTGAACTCTGCTTATTATCGTTTAACGTACGCGAGTAGAACATGCACTGATTATAGCACTGATATACCGTTTATTTTCCAGAGCAGATACAATCTCTAAAACGTGCCACATATTTTATAGTTGACATTAAGTCACGTGGCGCTCAATAGATATTTGGGTTGTTTGGAGGATCTGCATTTCTCTTGCTCCAGATTCTCTCATTTGACCCAAATCTACCTCTTGTTATTTTTTGAGAAGGCACACCATTTTCTTCTCAGGGTGACCGTTGTTGTCAGTAATTAAGTCAAGGCCTGTCTGTTTTGGGGATTAGTTGCAATGACGCGTTCTTGGCCCCCGTTACTGTGGATGTTCTCAACGTTATCATTGTATGTAGGCGAAAGATTTCTGCAACGTTCAAACGGGGCTGTGGAGATTGCGAATAGTACATACCATGAGTGTAGAACATGGGTGCTCTATATATAGGCAGTCAGGCCTCCATAGGTGTGAGTGCTGTAGGGTCTAGCGTGGGACCCAGGATCGTGCGTGGCCTCAAAAGCCACTTTGCTCTGCGTTCCTGGTAGTTTGGTGCACTTTTTCCTCCTAGGCTTCCATTCGGTCGTATTGTAATTTCGCACCTGCGAAACCACCCCTCTTTATTGGGACATTTTGCTCCCTGCAACAGACATTATATTATGATTACCATCCGAGGCGTCGGCATTGATTTTCTTAAACAACACAGGCTCTCATCCATGTATGTATGACGACCTCCCATTTAAGCTGAGCGCGTGCCCTGTCTTGTTTGCCATTGCCATAATTAATAAGTCTTGTATGTACATACATACATACATAGAACGATAACGGTTCGTCGTAACCAGGGTCTAACTTGAATTGGTTCGATCAATTCGCTTAATACTAGTTACATATATTCCCGGTAACGCAGCCTTGTCTCCTTGGCCCGCGCTTGTTAGGATACACCTTGTACTCAGTTCTGTACGATCCCCAGTATGTATGCCCCGTTGTTCAGCCTTGATGTCAATCAAGTTCTTCTGACCCATCCTGCCGTCTGCATCCTACTAGCAGTAAAGGGTAAGGTCCAAGAAGCCTGTGACATTGACGACATTTTAGTTCCCGATCACGAAAATGATGGGATAGTTCAAGAAAAGCATGGTACTATGAACCGTATCGATCGACCTCTTGTGTCGTTACTCGTACAGAGTAGTAGATCCGTGGCGCATGCGAGAAGATTTGGTTGGAGTCACGTGTGAGAGGCTTCGCTGCCAACATTGAAGCTTACATAACGCTGCTCCAACATACATTGCACTTCGCCATGGTATGTAGGTACAGTACAAGCTTAGCAGTACAGCGGGATTGTAAGTAAATCAATATAGGCTATTCCATCAAGTATAGCGTAATTGCTTTTACTGCAATTGTTACTGTTGATTAAGATACTCTTTTAATTCTACTTGGCAACAATCTAAATATAGAAACGAAAAACGTGACTCCAGCTCTCCGGGCGCTTGAGTAGTTCGAGCCGTTGCTAGTTCGTTTCAGGAGTCTGCGAGCCGGGCTGCATATTTGAACGTCACGGACGCGTGATTGTTGCCCCGACATGGCTACCCACGCACAAAGTCACTGCTCTTACTTGTAATCATATCGGACAAAACAATGTTTCAAAGCCGGCTATTGTTAACGGAATATCTTAACCTCGAAACTCTTGTATGACGGCAAGTGCTGTCCATTACGTGGTTGATAAATTCACCATCGAAACAGAAACCACAATGACTGACATCATGAATCCTGCATCCTCCATCCCAACAGGCACCAGCGCCTCCACTGCCCAGACATGTGATCTTGCACTCGCTCCCTGCGCCCCATCGTGCCCAAAGGTGAGAAATTTGCTCGACAGACGTCAAACTTCGAGTGGACTTGCCGAAAGACAATACTAGTATTATCACCAACACTGCACTCAATTGAGCACTGCGCAAGGAGGTTGCGTTGTTTGGTGCAGCTGGAAAGCTCATACGTCCTGCCGGGGCACAGCGTCACGGGTTAGATATCGTGATGGAGCAACCCACGGCAGCACAGAGCACGTGTCCGCCCTGTGTCCCGTTTGGGGTGTGCTGGGTCGTGAAAGGGAATGCACGGAACGAAACAAAGTCGTCCTGCCTTTCCGAAGTTTGGCCAAATGCGTTGTTGTCATCTTGGGGTTCAAGGTCAGGGTTGGAGATGATGTTGGTCTTGTCAACGCAGGCACTGCCTGATGTAGGGCAGGCCGTTTGGACCGGGATCGTTCTTGTGAGTATCTCGGTACGGATTACGGTCTCGAAGGTTACAGTGGAGGTGACAATAGGTGTTGGACAGGCTTACTCTGTGCCGTTCAGCAATGCCGATGATGTGACAGATGGAAGGTAGGAGCTCCACGATCCAATGAGAATTGAGAAAACAAATTTTGGCGTTGGCACACTCGATGACACTGCCGTGCCTCGAGTAGAATAGAGATCTTTAGAGTTTGCTATCAAGGGGAGGATGGGCGTCGATGCCGATGTCAGTCTTGTAAAAGCGCCTGTTCGATTTGCGTCTGAGCCGGTTATAATACCCGTTCCATTTCCAAGCGGCAGCCTGGTGTTGGCAGTAGGTACTGGTATACCTGATGACACTTTCGTACCTCCTGTGGGATAGAAAGTTGTCGAGTTGGCCGATCTTGTCCCTAGAGGCGTAGTGGAATCGGCGGACGGTGTTAGCATGCCAGTGGGCACTGTTATATTTGACGTCAGCCGAGGAGCTAACGATGGCTCAACATCCAGTTCATGCTGGATACCACTGTTGGGTCGATGCTGGTAAAGCAATCAAGAGGAACTACAAACTATGGGAGTATGATTGACTATTGTAGTGGTGAGAAGCTGCCCAAGCCACATGTCGCAGAACAATTACGCGCCAGCACTCTGAACAGCCTCAAGGGTATCCAATCCCAGATTGTTCGTGCAGTCTGTCGTGTCCTGCCTCTTTCCGAAGAGTTGTCACGGCCGAAGATCATGTGGATGCGCAAAGCCCAATTTTTCCTGCGCTGGGGCATCATCACTTGTTCCTGCAACCTTCTAAATGGCGACTCAAGCCTGAGCGATACATGAAAACAAGAGGATAAAGGTCGTAGCCAGGGAAGAACGAGGGATGTACACAATAAAACATTCAAAACGAGTGAGAGTAACTCTGAGTTGATGAGGCATGAATCATTCGTGCACCTCTGATAAAGGGGTAAATGTCATCGGGACATATTCTTCCCCAGTCGCCGTCGCCACCCTGACAGCCCTTCAGGTTATTCTGACGTTGAGAATGCGCCTCGCAGTGGGATTCGCGATACTAATCTGGACGTACATTTGAAGGACTTGGCCATGGCCATTCCCCTCCTGGCGTTGAGTCCCCTTACCACGCGTGCCATCATCATCTCCTGCGCGGCCCAGCCGTTTCGAACACTGTTGGGGCTTATGCAAAGGGAGGGTTGTGTTGACACGCCAAACGCATTGCACTCAGAGACCAAAGACGACATGGCTGTGAGGGTGCAGGTAACAGGGATATTGGAATGACATTACAGTCTCATGGCAAGAAACTGGGGATATGAGAATTGCGATGAGGACTATACAAATACTTGTACATGAAGAAATTACCTCCCACGGGCACATATTTATCTAAAATGTGAAGATGTTATAGTGAGGTGTGAGTCAAGTCGTGAGGTTGGAGAGGACAGTCTAGTAGACCATGCGGCGTTGTGTTGACTCTAGTAATCATCGAGCCAATCAAGGACCCGCGGAAGACGGCGCCCCGAACGCCAAGGTTGCCATCAAATCTGAACGTTTGAATTGAAGACGACAACAAATGTTTCATTCTCGCCCTCATTCTCGCCCTCATCACGCCATGTCCCCCCCGCCCACACATCCATAGCCGCGCTTCGCCAGATTCCCCCGCCTCAATATTCACCGCCGTCTTTCACCACCGCGGCGCATTTTTACAGGCATCCCCCCCCCCCCCAGCGGGCGCTCATTCCATGGGCATCTGCTCGTCTTGTCTGGGCCTGGGCCGGTGGCCCTCGAACTCAGAGGTCAGTCCGTCTCAATCCTTCTGGCGCTCGCGCATAGCCGATCCGTCTATGTTCCCGTGATTCATGTACTGAATGAATCCCTCGCAACAGTCTGACAGCTCTCACCTCCTTGGAGACGCCTACAATCCTCACTATGGCAGCATCAATCCCGGCGGTTCCCACGGCCACGGCGGGCCCACGCTCGACCCCGAAGAGATCCGACGGCAGCGCGAAGAACTAGAACGAATCTGCGCCCAGACGTCTGAGTGAGTCTTTGCCTGCTGCGCATCAGCTGCCCTGCTGTGTTCCAACTAACCAACCCTCTCTTTGTGTAGCAAGCTCATTGATGTCTCTCAAGCGACCTACACCGAGGACGGGTCTAAGATTGCCTCGGAGTATCCTCGCCTCTTCAACGAACGCTTCCCTTCGGCGAGCTCCCAATCCAGTCGCCCTTCTTCCGCCGCCGACGAGGATGAGACAACGTGGCTGGAAAACATCATTGGCAATACAGCAGAGGCCGAGGGCAGCTGGGACCGTGTCGCACCTATCGAGTCTGGAACCCTCACTGTTCAATTCGGCGTACGGTGATAGCACTTTGCCGCGATCAAGGCCTGCCATATTTCTTTGTTGCTTGTTTTGTTTCAGTGCTAATTGTGATACCCGCATACGTCTTTTACTTCGTCGCTCTACATTCTAGTCTGGGCATTATTTCCTTTGTCACTGCATCAGCGTAGGAAGGGTATTCAATATCAGGGCATGTACTTCAATGCATAATGTAATCTCACCACTATCCGCATCATGGCTTGTCTTTTTGTGACCCGTTCCCTGGACATGGTTCCTTCAGACGCAAATCGAAAATGATATCTGGACATGGCCATCCCTGGGCCCACCACCGGTAAGGACAGTCACTCATCTGCGCAAAAGTTGCACGTAGCTGATTTGGGAGTACAGAAGTAATAATATTGTATGAACCTGTCTATGCAATACCACGCGGCTTATGCAAGAAACTGGAACTAGATTGATGGAGATACTGGATATCAAGTTCGACAGTCACTACGCCCGAGCAACTGCTCATCCAACCGTGCATGTCTATAAAATGAGGCCAAATGAATGCAGCAAACCAAAGAAAAAAAAATACAGACAATATCGTTCGTGCTGATCTGTGTGTGTGTGTGTGTGTGGTGTTACAGACGCATAACGGTGATTGCATGTGCGAGAAAGTCGAGGGGAAATCTTGTCGACATTGTTGGAACCAGCCTAAGCGACGCGGTCAGCATGATGTATCATCGCCGAGCTTCTCCACTTGTACCTACCAGAGCCAAATGGTATCGGGACACCGTGATCAAGATTGAAGGGATAGGTTGTGCGAGTTCGCATCCCCGTCAACGCTCGCGCTGCCCAAGTCATGGGTGCCATTTGCACTACCACCACCACTCACGGATGCACCGGAGTCGGTGTGCTGGTCCGGGCCATTGCTCTTGGGGCACATAGGTGCCTCCTCGGCGTAGCCTTTCAAGGCTCTCTCCGCCTCGTTCACAACAATCTCTGCTAGTTCCACCTTGTGCTCGGCAGTGAGAGCGTCGATGCGAAGTTTCAATCCGGGCTCCAGGTGCTCTTGTGCAGAAGCATCGAGTGAGTTGAAGAGCTTGTTGGCCCACTTGCGTGCAGCGTCACGGGCGAGAACCTCGAGGTAAACTCGCTGGTCTTGATCCACCATGGCCGTGACTAGACGCTTGTCGCATTCAGCTTGGGCAAAGTCGCGCACGGTGGCTAGCTTTTTTACAAGTCAGCCCAGCCAAATGGTCGTCGACTTTACTTTGAAAAGCAACAGAGGATTGCGAACTTACCGCATCACCAGTCTCATTGTCAGCCTCACCTGCAGCTTCTTCCTCCTTCTTGGCAACTTCGACCTCCTATTCCAATCAGTCAGCGTCAAAATTATTCGACCAAGTACGTGGCAACATCAACTCACATTGCTAGATGCAATACTCGCGGTGGAATGGCTTGGCCACGAAACCTTGTCTAACACTTTTTGCAAGAGGTTTGCCTGGATTACTTCGGCCCTGGGCCTCGGTGAGGTGCGCGCCGGATTGTGCTTGATCATCCTGTTATCTTGCATCATGGGAACCGATCGGCCGAGGAGATGCTGACCCGGTGTGTACGATACATTCCGGTTCTGCAGGAGTTCGAGGGCGCTGAGAGAAGAGGGGGATTGGCTCCGATGGTCTGTCGTGGGGTGGGTGGGGTTTACCTGAGTCGGACCAACGACAGACATGTTTGCGGCGTCGGCGTCGATGATCGTATTCGTCTTCAGCGGTGAGGGTCGACCGGTTGCTACCTGACCGGAGCCTGTACTGCGGGCACATTGACGGACTGGCGTTGCCTGGGTTCTGCGCTTCTTTTTCGGGGTCGGCGGCTGGTGGGCGACGAACTCATCGTCGTTGTCCAAATCATCAGGTCCTTCCTCTCCTGGGGCTTCCGTGACCTTCTTCTTGGCTTTGGGCTTCGGGGCACGGCGGCGTTTCCTGGATGTAGTCGGCGTGTGAGGTGATATCTGCGCAGCGCCAGCGCCAGCGCCCGCACCCGCATCTTCAACAATCTCCATCTTCAGACGACTGCCGCCCAGGTTCGGGGTCGTCGGCGTCGGTGTCGGCGTCGGTGTCGGTGTCAGTGTTCCGCCAACGTGGAAAACAGGTCGGCGAAATGGTGTGGATGCCTTTACATCTGCCAGACTACTACCCTTACCCAGGGCCATGTTTCCATGTTGGTATTGTAAACCCTTCTTTTCCCGCTCCTGGGTGCAGGGAGTGCAGATCTGCCAGGTACACCCTGGGCACCGGTACATGACGCTGTCGTTTCGTTTGTCACAGACGGAACATTTTGCCGTGTGAATGGTTACTTTGGAGTAGTTCGCTGGTTCTTTGACACAACCCGCGAGTGACATGCGCTCGACTGTATTGGACGAGGACTTTGAGCCGGTGGTGCTAGGATTCTCGAGGATCTCGCGCCTGGGCGTGGATGGAATTGGGGTTGTGGGGGAGGACATGGTTGGATGCTCTGTGACGGCCTTTTAACTGCAGTTGGCTGGTGTCGGTGGTTGGTGGTTGTTCTGGGTCAAAAGTTGCTGTGGTTCTTTTGTAGGCTGTGGGTAAGTGTGGTGTGCTTCTAATATCCTCCGTCGGGTCTCTGGTGAGGGTGGTGTATTTATGGAGAAAGAGGAAGGGAATGGTGGAGGGTGAGAGGGGGTGAGTTACCAAAGGCGGCGCCGTGAACGACGGTGACTGTGAGTCTATAAGGTCACGCGATGTGGTGGCGTACACGTACACGTATTGACTCGGGCGATTGGAGATGAATCACTCACTTGGCTCCTGTTTTGAATAGAGAGGGGAGGTGAGTCGTGAGGTGAGTCGTGAGGTGAGTCGTATTGTGCGAGCGGCGCGCCGTGCGTGCGTGGAGGGGTCGTCCTTATAATAGTGTCGTCGAGCGCAGGAGAAGACCCGTGAGGAGACGCGTGAGCGCGAGGGGATTGACGGTTTGTCTTGTCTGCTTGCTGCGCTTCGGATTGGAAAGAGGTTGGTGGGGAAAGGTGGTGGTTCCTACGGTGAAGAAGAGATGGGCGGGGTTGGCGATTTTATACCGTGCCAGCTGGAGCTAGGAAAAATCGCGTTTCCCTGCTGCCGACGGAAGGCGAGGTGAAAGAGGGTTGGGCTGTCGAAGTTGGGGGGGGGGGTGGTGAGCTGGAGTCGAGGGGAAGCAAACCTTCACTTGTCGCTAAGGTAGGGACTCGGGGGTGGATTATCACTCGACAAACTCTTCTGTCTTATTGTCGCTGTCACCGTCGCCGTTGCTGTCGCTGTGGGATCGCAGTCACCGTGTATTCACTCGTCTGCCTAACAAGTGGAAGCTTAGGGTTGTCGCTGGTACACCGCCTGCTGCGAACCTCGAGGCGATCGATGGGTGTAAGAGTAGCACTGGGGGGGAGGAAGGAGAGATTCGATAACAATAATAATAATAATAACAACTCGAGGGTAATGAAAAAAAAATAATGATGGTGATAAACAATGATAATAATAATAATAAAAATAAAAATAATAATAATAATAATAAGAAACGTAAAGGAGTGGTGATGATGGGAGTGAGGATACGCCTGGGGGGGGCCGACGCCGACAAGACACAGAAAGGGCCCCTTTTTATCCTCTACTTTGCATATGCACACAGATGGGATGGAGCGGGGCTGGCCGCGTCCGTTTGATGGCCAGCCAACGTGTAGCTCAATCCGATTTCGGCGCATTGGAGGTGTGAACGACTGAAGATGATGGGAGAGTCATGATTGGACTTTTCATGACAGTCGTGAATGCGAATGGGTAGAAGGGGGCAACTGTCAGCTCGCCGGCAGAGAAGCGGAAGGAGTGTCTTGTGAATGTGGAGGTGTGCGTGGGATTGATGATGGACGTTTACGTATGCGCAGTGCAGAGGCGAGAGGAGAGTTGATACATGGATCGTGAAGGGGAGAGGGGGGAAAACGTGGATGCAGATGGGAATGAGTGTCTTCTTGTCTAAAGGGTTATATAATCTGCATAGATAGTGCGAGCCATTCGTGGGGCTTAGGCTAGCAACGCTAGGGAAATGGCTATAGATGCAGTAGTCCTGCTTCAGTCCTGCTTCAGTCCTGCTTCAGTCCTGCTTCTGTTAATTAAAGATAAGAGGAGTCCAGGTTTGTTTGCATACACGCACGGGTCCATGGTCTTGAATGACCCTCTCTGGAATTGAGGCCTTGGAGATGAAGTTGAGATGACACTCTTGCCTTCTCTTCGACTGGAACGCTGGAGCAAGTCTTGAGCGTTCCAAAAGTATATATCCATGTAGCGTAAAACTAAAAAAAAAAAAAAAGGCAACATGCCAATCCTATCGTGTTGTAATAGCTCCGTTTTCCTTCTTCATCATTACAACTCGTGACAACGTGTTGAACCCACCCTCCTGCTGCTCCAAAAATGAAAGACAATAACTCCCAGTCAACGATCCACCAATAACGCCAGAGTCCGTTTGATTGTCAATTTTCGCAAGCAAATATCCCCCCAAAAAACAAGACGCTCGATGGCCAAACTCCCATGTTGATACCATACGTCATGCACCATCATTTCCCTCGTTGCACGTACCTCTCCTATCCCCACTCACTTACTATTACCCCCTCCCTCATTGTCCGGCGTAAGATCAATCAAAATCTCTTCTCCCTTCCCATCGCCATGCGTCGAATTCGCCTTGCTCGCCGTGACCGAGCTCGGCGCACTAACGTGACCCGCCGTTTGCTTCACCCACAACTCCGTATACTTGCCACCCAACTCCAACAACTCGCTATGCGTACCCCTCTCGATTATTGCGCCCTTGTCCACAACCAAAATCTGATCCGCATCCACAATCGTACTCAGCCTATGCGCAATCACAAATGTCGTGCGACCTTTGCTCAGCTTTCTGAACGCCTCTTGAATCTTCCCCTCGATGCCCGAGTCAATGGCTGACGTGGCTTCGTCGAGAAGCACAATCTTGGGGTTCTTGAGAAGCACCCGAGCGATGGCGACGCGTTGAAGTTGCCCGCCTGATATCTTGACGCCACGCTCGCCAATCTTGGAGTTGTAGCCGTCGGGAAAGGACATGATGTCATCGTGGATGGCGGCTGCGCGACACGCATCTTCAATCTCCTCATCGGTTGCATCGAGGCGCGAATACCTGACATTTTGACGAATGGTCTGGTTGAAGAGCGTAGAATCTTGGGGTACAACCCCGAGGGCCTCGCGCAGACTGCTCAGCCCTACCTGCCTGATATCTTGACCATCGATGGTGATGGAGCCCTTGGTCACATCGTAAAAACGGAACAGCAGCTTGAGCATGGTGGATTTGCCGCCGCCGGTTTCGCCGACAAAGGCAATAGTTTGGCCGCCCTCGGCAACCAGGTTGGCGTCGTGAATGATCTGCTTGCGCGGGTCGTAGTGAAAATCTACATTCTTGAGCTCCACGCGGCCAGCAGTGATCTGCAAGTCGGGGGCACCAGGGATGTCGGTCACGGTGGATTTGGTGTTGAGGAGCTGGAGCAAGCGCTCTGCGTCTATGAGGACAGAAGATACGTGCTTGAAGCTGTAGCTGGCAAGGTAGAGCGGGTGGACGATGACTGTCCAAAACACTACATTGAGTCAGTACAATGGTTGGGAAATGGTGGAAAGGGGTTATGCTGGCGACTCACTGATGAAGGCTACGAGATTACCGATTGGCTTGCCATCGTAGATGATCTGCTTGATGGCAAAGATGGAGCATACCAGAAATCCGACGTTGGTGAGGGCGCTCTGGAGCATATGCCCAGTCATACTCCTCCAATAGTAGGTAAAGTAGGACTTGATGGTGGTGCGAATATTGGATCCATACCGTTCAACTTCATATGACGAGCGATTGAAATATGCCGTAGTAGTCCAGTTGTGTATGGTTTCATTGACCGTAGTGCTCATTAGACGCTGGTTGGCGACATATGTTCGGCGCTTTGCTTGCGCCCAATTGGTGACATTGATGCCAATATAAATGTACAGGAGCCCCATGAAGAGGATAATGAAGGCCAGATAGCCATTGAACAGGTGTGTGACATACCACATGGCGACGAAGATGTCAATGACAATGGGCCCGATCTCAAAGAGCACAAGCTCGACAAGTGAGTTGAGAGCTGCAGCCTGTTCGACAGCTTTCAATCTAATCATGGTCAGCGCGTGATATACTAGCAAAAAAAGGAGGGAAAACTTGCACTTCGCCAGAGTCCTTGCTCGAATGGAAATCCATGGACAGATTCATGAGATGCTCGTACGCTAGTATGGTGATTCGTCGGAAGGCTGATTTTTGGATGTACGTGCTTGCAAAGCTGTCAATCCACGCAAACCCAGAATACGAGTTGAGCCATTGATAGAGGCCCCACAAGGCAATGTCGGCCCATGGCATACGAGTGGCCCCATTAGCAAGTTTATCGGTGATGATACCCAGCTGTCGAGGTACAAGCAGATTCAGGAATCGGCCCAAAAAGAGGTCAACGAAACGCAAGGCCAAGCAGCCCATGATCCTCCAATCGTTTTTGGGCCAGAGATAGGGAAGGAAGACAAGGAAGCCCTTTAGGTAGCCCAGCCAGCCTCCTTCTTCTTCGAGGCGCTTGGCCTGCTTGTCTTTGATCTCCTGGTTGCGATCTCGCTCTTCTACCACTGTTGTTGATGATGACGATGATTCGATTGCCCCGTAGCCTGCATCTCCAGGCTGTGCTGCCGTGACATTTGCGGGTTTGCCAAGGAGGGATTGGCTCTCTTCATCGGTGCCTTTCTCGGCCTCTTTGGAGATGAGAATGAAGAAAGCATTGATGAGCAAGCCGAGAGAAGCCACAGCTCTGAGCGAGCTGAAGGCCAGCGGAACACTGGAATATACGTCCTCTTTCGGCATGTAGACTCCCTTGAGCACACAGATGGTTACTTCAAAGCAGAATTGGGCGACAAAAGCGCAGAAATACGGACGCCATTTCAAGGGCGAAGATGCTACGATGGACAGGCTGAGGGGGATCCAGACAAGGATGGATCCGAGGCAATGGAATGCCGCATGTTGTGGAGGTTCAAAGTCTGCCTCGGAGATATTGCGAACGAGATAGTAGAGCAGCTCGGCGACGTAACCGGTGAGCATAGTCAAGACGAGGGCCTTTGCTATCCGCCGCCTCTGTAAAGGCAGGGGGATTTGCTTCTGAAGGACGCATACTGCGACTATGTATGCGCACAGAAAAACCGAGGCTACAACGGGAGCATGAATGTAGTCGAGCGTCATCGTGGCCGACGATTGAGGCCCTAGTTCCACGGGTTGCGCCATGTTGGGTGGTTGGTGATGGTCTATCGTCGGTGTTATTGTAGGTGATGGGAATGTATTGATTGCCACAAGAGAAGACAGAAGAGGCAAAGAGAGGACGAATGGCAGCTTTTTATCGCACTAGGGTCACTGCGCTAGCCCATTGACCTTGATGAACAAGCCGTTTCAAGGTTTTTGCTGCCTGCAAAGGTAATTATGTGTGGCGTTGGTAGGCTGCACCGCCACACCAAAGAAACGTTGAGCGCCACTGCCAATGAGGACGGGACGGTTGAGGAGGAAAAGATGAGAAAAAAATAAAAAAAAATAAAAATAAAAAATGAAAAAAAACCCCGAGGATGAGCGGCACACGAATGTGATGAGTGAGAATGCAGCGACCGACTTGTCGTGTTTAATGGAAGATGTTGAGCAGAGATGAGAATGTGCGAAGAGGTTCGTCTTTCTTTGAGTTGGCTGGTTGAACTGGGCGTGGAGATGAGCGC
Source organism: Pleomassaria siparia CBS 279.74 (assembly GCA_010093715.1). Taxonomy (NCBI): domain Eukaryota; kingdom Fungi; phylum Ascomycota; class Dothideomycetes; order Pleosporales; family Pleomassariaceae; genus Pleomassaria; species Pleomassaria siparia. The sequence continues at coordinate 2,084,628 of MU005765.1, read as the reverse complement.
GCGTCAATGGACAGGCGTTGACAGGTGTGAACAGGCGTGGACAGGCGTTAACAAGCGTGGACAGGCGTTGGCAGGTGTGAACAGGCGTGGACAGGTGTGAACAGGCGAGAAAACAAGCACTCTACCCGTAAGTAATACACTAGTAGGCAAGCGCCGTCTGCTTGTCTGCTTCTTCCATCTGGGCACGCATTTTCAAGGTTTGTTACATGTATGCATGCATGCGTAATGATTGATTGATTGATTGATTGATTGATGCGGTCAATCACTCGGGTGTACTACATACAATCATTCTAGCTTTCTGACTAATTAACCACTAAAGAAAAAGACATCAGCCCTAAAAGAACAGCTTCGACCACAGCGAGCCCGTCCATTTCAGCTCCCTCACCTATTACCTAATAATCAATACTCCATCGCAGGCCGGTCAATCAATGTATGTATTATGGATACATTCTTCACCGCCATGTCCAAAGAAGCAAAAGTGGCCATCATGTCGCTATACAAAATCAAGTCTCGGAAAGTCTCCCTGTCGTGCAACTGGTCAACAAGAAGTCGATTCTTGAGCTGATGCAGCACCACCGTATCCAAACTTGACAGCCTGCGGCATAGTTCCATATGGCAGCGCAAACACTGGCGAGTGGGTACATGTGAGTATCACATCAGTGTACCTTTGTACCTTTGTACTGCCGAAGAACCCTTTGCATTCTAGCTTTAGCCTTGGGTATTCATCGTAACAATTCGGCTATTGGAACAGCCAATCAATAGAACATGGATAGAAGGATGCACCGTTCCGAGATGCTGGTGACCAAGTGCGGCATGGGCATAGGCATGGGTATGGGTATGGGTATGGGCATGGGCATGGGCATGGGCATGGGCAGGGCAGGGCAAGGTGAGGAGGGGTAGGGGTACGCTTGTGCGCACTTGCATCGTCGTTTGCGCACGCTGGTCTCTACCACACAGTATGTACGTGTGGCAATATTTTAGTATGTACATACATACCATTATAGTTGTAGGTGTCGTGAGATTAGTCGTCATTCGTCCGGGCGAGACGTCGTCCGTCGGGGCTGTATTGTTCCCCTTTCCGACTGCATGGGTCCAAGCGTTCACGGCTGCCGTCCATACAAAACGTACTATGTACACATTCTATGTTGTACATCTGCTGATTACTTTCCATGTACAAGGATAGGTGGGTAGGTACTAAGTAGACGTCTGACATCGTACAAGGGGTGCCGACTCAATTGCGCCTCGTATGAAACCGATCCCGTGTCGACGTCAGCATTAAAAGACAACGACAACAACCAACGTCGCCTCTCCCAATAACTCCCAACTTCCACTTGTCTTTGTACGTTTGCAATTACAAAAGTCGTCTGCATTGCTGGATTGCTGGATTGCTGGATTGCTGGATTGCTGGATTCCTGGATTCCTGGACCAACCCTTCGTCATCATTCATCATGTCCGTCCAGAAGAGAGTTCTGCTTCTCGCCTCTACTGCCACCTCATTCGCCACGTTTCGATATGCCCCACAACTCGCCCTCTTCCCCAGGTCCTATTTCTGGAACACGGCAACCCTGTTTCTCATACTCTACTTTGCCCAACTCACTTGGAATCTCGTTGTTTATCCGCACTTTTTGAGTCCTCTGCGTCATTTGCCACAGCCTCCTGTACGTATCTACCTACTACTTGCCCAATCCCTGCCTCGCTAACATGGTAGCAGAACGCCCATTTTCTACTCGGCCATTACAAACCCATTTACAAAAACCCCACCGGTGAGCCGCAAAGAGCTTGGATTGATACCGTACCAAATGACGGCGTGCTATACTATCGCTTCTTGTTCAACGCGTCACGTGTTCTCATCACCACTCCCAAGGCACTCGCCGAAGTCCTTGTCCATCGCAACTACGAATTCGTGAAGCCACAAAGCCTGCGCGCAGGTCTCGGCCGCCTCCTTGGTGTGGGAATTCTGCTTGCAGAGGGCGATGAACACAAGGTTCGTACATCATCATCATCATCATCCAAACATCCAAACATTGAACAATGACCTTGGAAGGGGGCGCTAATGTCGTTTAGCGCCAGAGGAAGGCCTTGATGCCAGCCTTCTCCTTCCGCCACATCAAAGATCTCTACCCAATCTTCTGGGGGAAATCGAGGGAGTTGACGCTCGCCATATCTGCAGCCATCAAGGAGGACCCAGAGAAGACCAATGTGGTCGAGATCAGGGACTGGTGCTCCCGCGCTGCCTTGGATATCATTGGCCTCGCTGGTATGGGCCAGGATTTTGACGCCATCACCAACCCAAACAACACGCTCAACACCACATATCGAACCATCTTTTCTCCCGACAGAAACGCAAAATTCCTGCAGCTGCTCTCCAACCTGCTTCCCCAATGGTTTCTCATCGCTCTGCCTATGAAGCGGAACGACGAAATGAGCTCAGCCATCAAGACTATCAAGTCCGTCGCCGCGGATCTGATCCGGGGCAAACGCGCCAAGCTCGAAAAGGGAGGTGAATCAGAAGTGGACATACTTTCTGTGGCTCTCGAATCTGGCGGCTTTACTGACGACGATCTCGTCAATCAACTCATGACCTTCTTGGCCGCAGGCCATGAGACGACCGCTTCAGCCATGACCTGGGCCATCTACCTCTTGTGCAAGGATCTCGCATCACAGACGCGTCTCCGCGAGGAGATTCGTACCCAACTTCCCGCACTCAGCGACCCCAATACGCAGATCCAGTCTACCGACATAGACAGACTGTCCTATCTGAACGCCGTACTGAACGAAACAATGCGCCTCTTTCCCCCAGTCCCGCTCACCCTCCGCGAAACCGTCCAACACACCACCATCCAAGGACACTTTATCCCCAAAGACACCACTGTCATCATCTGCCCGTGGGCCATCAACACGTCCAAAGCGCTCTGGGGCGACGACGCACAGGAGTTCAACCCCGATCGGTGGATGGGCGTCGGCAAAGCCAACACTGGTGGCGCTGAATCCAATTTCGCCGTCACCACCTTCTTGCACGGCCCTAGGAGCTGCATTGGGAAGGATTTTGCCAAAGCGGAGTTTGCCTGCCTCATGGCGGCCTTTGTCGGCAGGTTTGAGTTTGAGATGGAGGATAAGAATTGGGAACTGCAGATTCAGGGGGGTATCACTGCGAGACCCAAGGGTGGATTGAGGATCAAGTTGAGGGAAGTGGAGGGATGGTAGAACGACATGACTATGGAACGTTGGTGTGGAGGTGTGGTATAGTCCAAGCGTCGTGGAGAATTTGACGATTATCGTTGGGGTGGGGGGTACCAAAAACCTGGAGACGAAGGAACGGTTAACGAATGTCGTATTAGTATATAACCCTCTTTCCCTCGAATACATATATCTGTTAATTAACACATGAGAAAGACCATCTTCATTCTGAGCAACCCGCTTGGCAGTTTACTGACGTGAACAAATCTTCTGTGTTGCCGACGTTGGTAGCAGAGAAGCATACATACTCCAAAGACCAGTGTCTCATGTTCGCGAATACATTTCCGTCAAGTTTATCATCACGCGAGATGGGATATTATACAATGTACAGAAGAGTCCGTCTTGGAACGTGGCTGCTTGGCACACTTTGGCTATTATGAGAATCCTTATGCATAACACTTTTTTTCAACTCTTTCTCCGACTAGAAATTTGGCCGCAATGATGTTTGATCATCCCCTATCTTCTATCTTGGCATGCCATATATGCACACACACACACACACACACACACACACACAACGCTTAGTGCCTGGTGGATATCTCATGTGGAAACAAGCCATTTCTATTAGCGATGCAATGTTGCGGCGATGCCTGTGCCTCACCGAATGCTCATCTATTACTCGATTTGGCCAAAGAGCCTTGGTCGCGGGGGCAAGCCAGCCAGCCAGCCCTGAAGTTTAATTAGAGTTGGCTGCATAATGATATATTATGTATTAGAGTAAAATCTTCCATGGTCACGAAAGAACATGCCAAGACTCTTGTATGTAACATGTACATGTACAAGTACAAGTACTGTGCATACATACATACATATGTACATACATACATACATACATACATACAAAAGTATCAAAGTAGATGATCTAATCAATACATGTTTCTTTTGCGGCAAATTCGAAAACACACAATCTAATTTATTAAACCATTCCCTTTGGGCGGAAAATTTCTCTTAGATTAATTAATTAAATTGCAGGCATCTTGAACTAATACATATGTAATTACAATACATACATACATACATACATATGTACATACATACAGCTTTCGTCGAAACGTGTGAGAAGATGCATGAAACAAACCATCTATCCGTCGAATATGCGCACGTGCCTCTATCCGGGTCATGACACCGCGGAACATGGAATGGATATCGCTCCACCCAATCCCCCCCCCCTTGTACAAAGTACAACATTCGGCCGCTTTGATTCTTGGCGGTCTAATCCTTTGACAAAGAAAATGAATGGGACCGTAGTCACCGAGTAAAAATCTCCTCAGCGACTAATTAATTAATACTGGCGGGAACTTTTCCCTAGTCTTCTTCTTCTTCTGCAATGAGTACATAATACCTGTTGAAGATCATGCCACGCCACGATAAGGGAAGAAGGGGGTGGGTGGTAGGGGTAATTATGTAGATATTTTTTGTATTAAAGTCGTATGCAATCGCCCACTCTTTTTCTTTTTCTTTTTTTTTTTTTTTTTTTTTGTTGTTGTTTTTTTAAAAGTCACTCATTCAATTCGTCATCATGGTCAGGCTCGACGCTGCTCTCGCTTTTTCCGCCCTCGGCTTGGGTGGTGTGCTGGCACATCCTACCATCAAGCACCTCGATACCATCAAGCACATCGATAGACGCGTCTGCAACCTCGAGGAGCGAAATCCCTTGGTCCACAAGCCTTTGACGTCTCGTGCTACCATCCCCAAGGCCACAACATGGGATCCCCCAGCCAGCATGGTCACTGGTCTCGACCAGGTGAGATGATAATGACACCCTTGAAAAAAAAAGGTGCCCTTTGGACACTTTGAAATCAATTTTTTTGTTAACATGTACTACTACAAGGTCTGGAAGCAAACCATGAAGGAGAACCCAGACGGCCTCAAGGACCTGAACTGGATCACCGATCAGCTCATGGTCAACAAGGGCAACATCAACTACTGTATCCGCTGGGCCAATGAGCGCAAGAGCACCGAAGCCGCGCGCGCTGCTACCGTCAAGGCCCTGCAGCGCTCGTGGCAGAAGTGGTTCGACGTCCTCGTCGGCTACGACGGTTTCCCCCTTACCGAAGTCAAGATCAACGTCAACGGCTACGGGGTCAAGGACAAGAGCCTGCTCGAGGGCAGCACCGCTGGCCTCAACATCTACACCGACGTAGACAGCGACGGCGTACCCAATTGCGACACTCGCTGCTACCGGGGCGCGCATCTCGATGGAGACCTGAGCGGGTGCCCAGGCGGCGAGCAAAACCGTTACGACATCTACCTCCAGCTCGACAAGAAGCTCGAGGGCCAGTTCGGCGGCTTCGGATACAACTGGGGCGAGGAGCTCGGTCCGGATTACTTCTTGGACAACCTCGAGACGGAAAACATCCACATCTTGCTCCACGAAATCGGCCATGGTTTCGGTCTTCTCGGTGAGTTTTAAAACTACTCTGATCATCATCATCATCATCATCATCGTGATGAATCATGATGAATCTTTCCCCCCCCCCGCCCTTGTGTATATATATTTTCCCACTTTGCTGACAACAACTGCAACTACTAGACTTCTACGACTGGGTCCCCGAGGGCCAGACCAGCTTCGTCATGATGGCTGGTAGCGCTACCGAGATCACCGAGTTCGACGCCTGGATGCTCCGCGATTGGTGGAGGAAACTCAAGGCCGTCCGCGGCTGGTAGAGTGCCATGGGATGGGGGGGGGGGGAAGTTGAGAAGTGGGCATGGGCATGGGCAAGTTGAAGAAGAGAGAAGAGAGAAGCCATTGATTGATCCGAGTCGGAAAACGTCTTTTTTTTTTATTACCTTTCTATGTATACACCTTTTTTTCTTTCTTTTCTTCTTCTCCTCCTCTTGAGCCATCACGTCCGCCGCCATTCTTTGTTGAAGAGCGACGACGGATGAGCAATAAACAAACAAACAGCATATTTTAGTCACTTCAAAGTGACACCCTTTTTTCTGAAAAGTTTCTCTCTCTCTCAAAAAAAAAACGTTGGAATTGTCCTGTGCTGTGTTGTGCTTCAAGATGGGCTAGCATGTATGTATGTACTGACGACGTGTCACCTCGTTGTTATGATGGTCTTGGCCGACTGCAACCCCGTACCCTCCGCCGTCACTGTTACCCTTCCCGAGGAACCACGCTTGCCACGTACGATGGCGAGGGCAAACCCACTGAAAGCCTTGCGCTCCGCAGATGGGAACGACGCCAAATCAGTCGGATCCCCATTGTCTGTAGCCACGAGCTCTCCCGGGCCAGAAACCGAAAACGTGATGGCATTTGCCGCCTCCGGCACCGTATTCCCTTGGCCATCGGTGACCCTGACGGCGACGAAAGACAGATCGAGACCATCGGCGCTAATGACAGAACGATCAGGTTGGAGTTGTAGCTGCGCTGCCTCGCCGGCAGTGACAACGGTAGCGTTTGCCCACTCTTCCCCGTCCTTGTACGTCACGAGATGCAACTCCCCCGGCTCATACACAACATCGTCCCATCGTAAGCGATATTCAAACTCTCCTTTCTTCACCACGCCTTGCGATTTCCCGTTCAAGAACAACTCACCTTCATCGGCTGCAGTGAACACGTGCACCGGCGTGACCTCTCCCACACGATCTGGCCACGTCCAATGCGGCAATACGTGCGCCATTCTCAGATCCGGACGCCAGCGGGACTGGTACAGGAAGAAACGGTCTTTCTTGAAGCCAGCCAAGTCAATCAAGCCAAAGTACGAACTGCGAGCAGAGTAATACGGTGTCGGCTCGCCCAAGTAGTCCCAGCCGGACCACACGAATTCGCCCGCAACGTAGGGATTCTTGTCCAGAGACGTGAAGACCTTGTCGACAGAGGAGCCGAAATCGGCAGAGTACAGTTCGTACGAGCTGACGTGCATGGATGTCGAGTTGCCCCCGCTCGTATCGTTTACCGGAGCACTGATTACGTCTGTTACCGGAAACAAGTAGGTACCGCGCGTGCTGAGCGCTGCTGCGGTTTCGGTGCTCAGCATCATCTTGTCTGGGAAAGCAGCGTGGAATGCCGGATACTGCGGTGGCGTTCTCCGGCCGTTGTTCAGGTGCGAGTACGCTGGAGTATCCCGGATACCTTCGCCTTGGTAGTTGAGACTGATGATATCCAAGGCTGCCGGGAAGGGCATTGTCGGCTCAGCGGCATTCATCGATGCCGTGACCAGTCGAGTGACGTCCTCTTCTCGTACGATATCGTGCAGTGTTCTTGCAATGGCAGCGCCGGTTTCACCTGTCGTCTGCTCGCCCACTTCGTTCCCGATGCTCCAAGCGATGATCGAAGGGTGGTTGCGATCGCGACGGAGGAAGGCTCGGAGAATGGGCTCGTGCCATTGTGCAAAAGTCAGGTGCATATCGTACGGAGTCTTCTGCAGCTCCCACATGTCGAAGACTTCGTCCATGACCAAGAAACCCATGCGGTCGGTCAGATCAAGTAGCTCCGGTGCGGGTGGGTTGTGCGACATGCGAATAGCGTTGCAACCCGCTTCACGTAATACCTCGAGCTGTCGCTGTGCAGCACGAACGTTGAACGCAGCGCCGAGTGCACCAAGATCGTGGTGCTGGTTCACTCCCTGGATACGTACGTGCTCGCCGTTCACCAGCAGACCTTTGTTCGCGTCGTAAGCAAGTGATCGAATACCGAACGAGGTTTCGAAGGTGTCGATTAACTTGTTGTTGCTGTACAGCCGAGTCACGGCCATATACAGATTTGGCTGCTGGTTCGGTACTGGGTTCCATAAACGCGGCTTGTCCAGCTTGAGAGATCCATTGACGCTCTTCCTTTCCCCTGCACCGAGGTTTATCGCCGCTCGGTCAAACTCGCCGACCTTCTTCCCGGACGCTTCTCCCACATGGATGTCGGTCGCTATTTCAATCCTGAGGCTGCTGTTTCCCTTATTCTCGATCTGAACGACGGCGTCAACGACGGCCGAAACAGCAGACACTTCTCTCGACGTGATCGATGTACCCCATTGAGAAACGTGTACCGGATCGACTTTTGTAAGCCAGACGTTGCGATAAATACCGCCACCCGGATACCATCGAGACGAGTTTGTAGGGTTGTCCAGCCGAATAGCGAGGTAATTGTCCTTGCCCGGGTCGAAGTAGGGTGTCAAGTCGAGTTGAAAGGAGTTATAGCCATATGGCCATCCGCCGACCAATTTGTTGTTCAACCATACCATTGCGTATGACATGGCTCCATCGACTTCCAAGTAGATGGATTTACCTTTGTCTTCGGCCTGTAGTTCAAGTTGGCGACGATACCAACCTACTCCTTGGACAGGCAATCTTCCCATGCCCCCACCAATGGGAACGCCATAGCCTTCATAGAACGGACCTTGAATCGCCCAATCATGCGGAAGATCCAGCGATTGCCACGAACTATCGTCGAAGTCCTTCTGTGCTTGAGGCAGGACCGTTGACGGATTCCCAGAAGGGCGCTGGTAATGTTTGTCGGCGTCGTTGATGAAGTTGTTCGCCGAAGGAAGGATCCATGGTTTCAGCACTTCGTTGTTCGTGTCGTTGAGGATATTGTCGTAAACCACGTGATCTATGTTCTCCTCCGTCCGGAGAAAGCGCCATCCCACATTTAGACTGGTGCGGTCGCGTCCGTGCGCAGCGAATGCTCGTTGGGACATCTTACTTGTGTAAGCTTCGGTTTGGGTGTGATGAAACGACGAGAACAGCAATATCGAAGCAAGATACCCATGCTTCAACAATGGAGACATGTCTAGCCAATTCCTATGGAGAGGGGCTCAACTGAGGTTACCTTGTCGCCGATGCATGTATACCTCTGTACCATGTATGTACCTTTTCAGCTTCCAGGTTCCCCGTAAACTTTGACTTTGCCGATATTGTTCTTCCAGATGAGGATGGGTTTCCACGTATCACAGCTTCTCCCGAGATTTTTCAAACCCGGTGCTTTGAAAAAATTAATATACCGGTGGGCCCATCATGCGGGGTTCTGCGGAGAACCCCAGATTAGCCGCATGGGGTTGTCAACGGTCGGAATCGTCGGATATAGACACACACATCTTTTCGTACAAGCAGTATTATGTGCTTACTGGATTATCTAGCGTTCAGATAGAACCTTCGTCTTGTAGATAGTGCTGGAATACGTACAAATGCTGTCCTTGTCAGCAATTATCAATAAACAATGAAACAACAACGCACACGTAAATAGGACTGGAAATAGCTCTGGCGACTCATCCACCACATTTGAGTAGAACCGTCCCGGTCTTGGCATTTGACAAGTCTTGTTCACTCTGTATTGACGTCCGGGGTTTCCGCATCACCTACATGCTCCTTGGTTTTCACTGTTTTACACTGGCATCTGCCCGTCGCTCATGTTCTTGGGGGTTGCAGTAGAGATACGCATAGGGGGAAACAATTATCAATGTGCAAACTGAATCTGTAGTTCTGAGCCACCCCAATGTGCCTTCCCATATTTTTAAGCCTCCACAACGCTGGTCCAATATCTTTCAGAAGATCTAGTTAGCGCCTTGAAACGAGAAGACGTATCGAATCGGCTCGCATTGACAAAAAGCATCAGCTTGAACCCGTCGATATGCTTCAAGTCAGTCGAGGAATCCAAATTCTTGATCTGATCCGATCCTAGCGAAGCTGGGCGACATCGAGATGTTCCAATCCCGATTTATGTGGCAATCCATTGGTGTCTCAATGCACACTCTTGTCGTTGTGCATAGCCACTTCCAGACTACAAAGAAGTAATCTTGTTTTCAGAACATGAAACCTCTACGAGTTCTGCATTTCCGGATGCTGGGTGCTTATGGGAGTCGCCAAATGTTAGTACTCTTGAAATCCACACTCCACGCCACTGTTTCATCAAAGGCATGCAGACGGATGCTTTGATGAGGTCTGACAACCTCAATCCTGTAAGGCATAATTAGTGACCGACGAATAGGGTTGCTCCACCGCCGAGTTCTACCCACAAATCGATAAGCAATGCTGATAAATTCAACGTTATACGCTGAACGAAAGGCCAGTGTGGAATAGTAAGTATTGACGTATCTGTTTGCTGCCTAGTGATGGCCATTTGATATCAATGAATTGTCGAGCCATTATATGCTGACAATGTCATCATTGTCGGGCTCTATCACCTCGGGAGAGGCCACCAACCGGAAATGCCAATCCTCCCCACGCCCTGTGTAAACAACATTCACTCGACCTGCTTGCCAGGACCGCACCCAGTAAGGACGCCTCCTCGGCGGCCAGGTAAATGCAGGACGCGGTACCGAAGCACGAGGGGGGAATGACACCTCTTCGCTAATCAATGTTTCCTCGTCGCCATCATCCGGGTGGTCCTCATCTCCGTGCTCCGTCTCCTGTTCTTCGTCTTCGTCTTGCCACTCCTCCGGCTCCTGTTCTTCCGCTCCCCCATGTTCTGTTTCATACAGTAGCTCTGCATCATCATCATCATCTTCTTGCGTAACCGGCAGCGGCTCTCTGTCTTCAAGCTGGCGCGCGACATCCTCCGCCCAATCACGAACGAGATTACGAATAGGCCTCTCCTAAGAGCCCTCTACTTGGTCTGCCCAGCTTCCAATTGCCGGCGACCCCAGCCCGAAGGAATCCGTTTTCTTGACGCTTGGGCGTTCGAGGTCTGATGTCTTGATCTCGCTGGCTTTGCCTTTGATTTGCATTGGGAAGTTGAGTTTCTTGGGCCCTTCAGCTTCGGCCAATTTGGAAGAATCGGGCCTAGCTTGCGGGAGGTCAGGAAAGTCGGAGGCAGTAGGTGGTTGTTGGAAATTTGATTCGGTGGGCGTGTTGTTGACATTGTGTTCTCCTCGTCCATTTTTACCGCCTTGTCCGCCTCGTCCTCTGCCTCTGCCCCTCCCCCTCCCACCGCGATCGCGGTGTGCGGACTGGGAGATTGGCTCCTCGCTCTCTCCGGCACCCCAATCTTCTACCTTTGCCGGTCCCCTTGGTGGCGCAATGCCACCGTGTGCGCCCCTCGCCGCTCCCCTCCTCCTCTCCTCTCCGGTTCCTGAGAAACCTTCCTCCTTCTCGAGGTCCCACTCTCGCCCACCCATGGCGTCCAATTTCCGTATCCTATTACGTTCTCGTTCCCCCATCATTTGTTGCCTGTTTTGTCGGTCCATTTTTTGCCGTTCAGCGAGATGCTTCTTTCGCTCTGCAGTCTGTCTAAGAGCCGCAGCTTCGCGTGCATCGGCTTCGGCTTGATCGGCTTCTTCGCGTGCATGTGCTTCCATTTTGGATGCATTCTTGGATTTCATAGACGCCATTTTTTCGTTGATTTGCTCTTCAGTAAGACGGGACCGCTTCGGTCCTCCTGTCAATGTGCGGTCGCCACGTACGGACTGTGCGGGCTTGGGGGCAGCTGCGGGGTCGGTCTGAGTTTCAACGTTGGTAGACGATGCGGGTGCAGCGTCACCTTCCTTGGATTCTTTTACGGCGTTCTCCTCCAAACGAATGTCTTGGTTCCTAGACGCTCTAGGCTCGGTGGGGACATTATGATAGTTATCTTGATTTCCACCGCGCCCTCGACCACGGCCTCTGCCCCGTCCTCGGCCAGCTCCTCGTCCTCGGTCGCTGTTTGCGGAGCCTTGAGGTACATGTTGTGAGTCTGAAAATCGCGATTGGCTGATACCGCCGGTGGGTGCTACTGCGGGCTCAGGTGTGGGTTCTTCGTGCATCTCGGGGGGCTGCTCGACTATGGGTTCAGCAACCGGAGTAAAGTCGTCGTCGAAGAAGAGATCGTCTGTGCTTGCTGTCTGGGCGAATGGATCGAACGGGTCTTCGTAGTGAGGGTCGTAGGCCATTTCGGCGGCCTGAGTCGTGTTAGTAAGGTGGTAGCGAGTGCGTAGATATGTCCGTAAAGGATGAGTCCGTAAAGGATGAGTCCGTAAAGGATGAGTGTAAAATGAGGTGAAGAGAACGAAGACGAGGGGACGAACTGACTGCGGGAACAAAAGGTGCAGCCCCAACGTGTAAGGTAGGAGCTTCTTGCACGAGGGCCGGCTGCACTTCTGATTTTGCTTCTGATGCGACTTCTGGTTTCGATGGTACTGCGGCGGGGGCAGGCGTAGCTGAGGGCGACTGCGCATCGTCGCCCACCGAGGCCCAACGTGAGGCTTGCATCTCTTGTAATGTTTGGAGCGAAGTCCGAGGTGTGGGCGTGGACGGGAAGCGAGTAGCAAGGTGTGAATATTGGAATAGCGAACGTGAATGTGAATGCGAATGTTGTCACTTGGGTTTGCGGTGCATTCTGCCGGGGTGTGCCGAAGACACTAGACCCGATCTGCAGGCGGTGAGGTGTAGTTGGTTGTTATATCACTCCCATGTTAATTAGTTACCAGTCTCCTCCATCCTACAAAGGTATCTTGTCAGCGCTCGTTACAAACACCAATTTGGGATTAAGGTTACGATGCTCAGTGATAGAAGTAACCCTTTTGAGTTCATAGTACAAAAGTTAAAAGGCGCCGTCTAGCTTCATTGACAGGGTACAAGGCATCCATCCATCCAATGAAGCCCACATCGGCTTTGCTTTCCCGAGCTACCCTTGTACCCCTTGTATTGTACTAGTCCAGCTCATCTGTCATATACTAGAACATACTTTGTTACTTCTATACTCATACAGTCTCCACTCAACGACGCACCGCTAAGAAGCATCACAAGATCCACAACACCATGAAAGCAGCTCAGTTCTACGGCGCTCGCGACATTCGCGTCACGGAAGTACCGGAACCAGAACCTAAAGACAATGAAGCTCTCATTGCCATTGAGTGGTGCGGAATCTGCGGCTCAGATCTGCATGAGTATCTTATAGGTATTGACTACCCCATTACTCTCAAACTCTCTGGTTGTCAATTCATGCTTTGTAGGCCCTGTAACCATTCCTCGAAAAGAAAACCCGCATCCGTTGACCAAAGAGTATCTCCCTGTGACCATGGGCCACGAGTTCTGCGGCCGCGTAGTCAGTGCACCATCCGGATCCAAACTCTCCCCAGGGCAAGCCGTCATAGTGGACCCCAGGATTTATTGTAGTGAATGTTCTCGCTGTTCCGCCTCTGCAACCAATGTATGTCGTTCCTGGGGGTTCAAGGGTCTCTCGGGGTCAGGAGGTGGCTACTCCGAAGCCGTTGCTATCGATGCCAAGCTCTGCTACCCTCTCCCAGATTCGGTGGATTTGAGTCTCGCCGCCCTGATCGAGCCCCTGGCTGTAGCGTGGCATGCCATTGAAATTTCCGGAATTGACGACTGGACTGCTAAATCTGTCTTGATACTAGGCGGTGGACCAGTCGGCATTGCACATATTTACGTCCTGCGTGTAAAGGGATGTAAGCAGATTTACGTTTCTGAACCCACGTCTACGCGAGCAGCCCAGAACGAGGAAATTGCAGACAGAGTCATCAATCCCGTAAAAGAGAACGTTGGGGACATTTGCCGCGAGCTGACAGATGGGGAGGGTACACATGCTGTGTTCGATTGCGCGGGTGTGCAGCGGGCAATGGATGCGGGTGTGAATGCTCTGAGGTATAAAGGCACTTATATAAATGTAGCAGCGTGGGAAACACCAGTAAGTGTCGGTCTACCCATTACATCTTTCTGATTTTACTGATTGCTCATAGACCGTTGTTCCCTTGATGCCCATGATGATGAAGGAACTCACTATCAAAACCAGCTTGGCGTATGACGACAAACACTTCAAGGAAACCGTCGATGCTTTTGTAGCAGGTCGGTCTATATTCGGGAAAATAACTTATCATGTGCACTGACCTGGTGTAGGTAAATTCAAAGGCGTCGAAAAGATGGTCACAAGCCGAATTTACATCGACGACATCTCTACAAAGGGGTTCGATGAGCTCATCACGAATAAAGACAAGCACATCAAGATCTTGGTGACAACCCACAAGGACTGGTTGTAGCATTATCGCTGTGCCATTTCATCGTCATCGCAGTTGCAACCGGTGTTTCCAGCTCTTGAAAGTTGAGAGTCGTTTCTTTCGAATCGATGGTTCCTTGTACAGTACATACATGTCTAACCTAAAGTAGATTAGACCCTTCCCCGCTTCTGTCGTTACGTTGCACATAGGTAATTAATACATAGTAATCGTTCAAGTCTTTGCACTTTTCCGAATCATTTGGTCATTGCCTCTACCGTACTTTGTAGCAGGACGAACCATTTGCGAATCTTCGAAATGGATACAGATGAACCCGTCAATCCAAACTCTCCCCTATTATCCCAATTGACACTCATCGGTCATGTATGTCACTTCCGTAACACATCTACCACCTAGATAGTTAGACATATTTGTACAAGTGTAGTTCGACTTCTTGTTTGTGCAAACCTGTTAGTCAAATCAAAAGTGATGGGAACCCGGTCTGTTCCATGTCAATCAACCAACCTCGGAAATAGTCAAGTTGGCAACGTCCCGGCTTCCCCGGAGGCCATACTCAGGGTCTCTCCAGTGACATAATGCATGCACATCGCCCATCCCTGATCGTTCCACTATCGACCATTCCAAACTTTTGATGTCCCCAAAGGTCTCGACGTTCACAACAACACCATCTCAACCGATATCAACAATATGTCACCGCCGTCAAACGCTACCGAACGCCTAACTAACGTACAAATGCACTTCTCCTCTGCACAGATATCCACCCCGAATGAAGAACCATCAAGCATCAAGATCCTCCCGCAGTGGCACTCAAAGCCGAACCATTTGCGTGTTATATGCGTTGGCGCCGGGGCAGCAGGTCTACTCGTAGCATACAAGATGAAAATGAACTTCTCCAACTACGATCTCGTGTGTTACGAGAAGAACGACGATGTTGGCGGGACGTGGTACGAGAACAAATATCCAGGGTGTGTACCTTGTACTCAACTTCACACCATGCCAAACCCGTGTTGATATGTTAATTACTGCAGATGTGCATGCGACGTTCCCGCCCACGCCTACACTCTCTCCTTCGAGCCTAAAACAGACTGGTCCACCTTCTACGCCTACGGGCCTGAAATCCGGCAATACTTCTCGGACTTCGCTGCCAAATACGACCTGTTTAAGTTCGTCAAACTCAATTCGCGCGTGCAGTCCGCGACGTGGGATGAAGCTACCGGGCAATACGCCGTAGAAGTATCCGTCAATGGTAAAACAGTGAAAGACTATTGCCACGTTTTCATCAACGGCACGGGGTTTCTGAATGATTGGAAGTGGCCCGCCATACCGGGTCTGCACGATTTCAAGGGGCAGTTGCTGCATTCGGCTGCGTGGGATATAAAGGCGGATTGGAAGGATAAGACTGTGGGTATAATTGGGACGGGGTCGAGCGCTATTCAGATCGTGCCACAGATACAGAAAACCGCCTCGCACTTGACAGCCTTCATGCGCAGCGTGACATGGATTTCTCCCCCCATCGCCGACGCAGCGCTCGAACAGGAGAAGAAAAGTAAAATGGCTGCCCTCGGCGATGAGAGCGAGCCGGATATGAAACAGTACTGGTATACAGACGGCGAGAAGCAAAGGTTTCGCGACGACCCTGGGTTCCACCTAGCGTATCGACGCACGCTTGAAGCCTCTGTGAATGCGGCGTTTGATATGTTCATCCGCGACTCGGAAGCTAGTAAGGCTGCAGATGAGGGCATGCGTGCGGAGATGAAGAGGAGAATTGGACCTGGTCACGAAGAGCTCAAAGAGAAACTCATCCCGTCTTGGCCGCCAGGCTGTCGAAGGATCACGCCTGGCGATGGCTATCTGGAAGCTCTCGTAAAGCCAAACGTAACAACCGTGCACAAAGAAATCGTCAAAATCGTCCCCGAAGGCGTCGTCGACGATTCAGGCAAAGTCCATAAATTTGACATGCTCATCTGTGCCACGGGCTTCAATCTCGCCTTCGCGCCCCGCTTCGGCGTGTACGGTGTAAACGGTGTCAGTATGGCCGATGAGTTTAATCCAGAGCCGAACGTGTATCTTGCGGTGACGGTGCCCAAGTTTCCGAACTACTTCGTCATTAACGGCGTGAGGGGGAACTGGGCTGCCGGCGTAGCACTGCCCAGCCATGAGGTGCAGGTCGATTATATTCTCAAATGCGCAAAACGGATGCAGTTGGAGCAAATCAAGGCGCTGGAAGTCAAAGAAGAACCGACAAGACAATTAAATGCGTGGATTGACGAGTGGCACAAGGGAAGTGTCTGGAACGCCAACTGCAAATCGTGGTACAAAAACAACATCGTCGGCGGCAAGTTATGGATCTGGGGCGGCTCGGTGAGTGAAACTTCTACAAACTTCGCCTTCTTTGCCTCACATTGACATTTTGTAGGCATTGCACTATATGAACACAATCAGGGAAGTCAAGTACGAGCATTATGATGTCCGATATAAAGACGGAGGAAACATGTGGGATCATTTGGGAAATGGGAGAGTGAAAGCAGAGGTCGAGCACACGTTCGACAAGTTGGCGCCGTATATACGGAACCAAGACTCCCCGTGGACGATTGAAGCTTGAAGAATACGAGACAAGTTGATGAAAGGGGGTTGTTATGAGACCCGCGGTCATCGACAACAAGCAGCAGACAATAGCAATAGACCTGTAGTTCTAATGCAATGATTACTGAGCCCTAACTGTTAGTCCGTCGTCCAGGATAGGACATCTAACTAAAACCACTGACTCGATGACATCGTATAAGGACAGGCCTACCCCGTCTACATATGCGGGGAAGTGCCCCCTCTCTACCACCAATTACACCACCAATGGTCGGAAATACTGACCCGCGGGGAGATGTAGGCACGCCTAATCAAACACATGTATTCTTCATTGGTGTTCGCAACATAATCACTGTACTTGATAGCATGTCGTATCTTTCTTCCATCTAAGGAAGTTTGGTGTCTCTGTATGTCCATCAGCATGTCTAAACGCTCCGGTCCCCTCGCACCAGGCGTCGCATTGATAACGGGCGGTGCCCGCGGTCTGGGAAACGCAATAGCCGTCTCATTTGCCAAAGAAGGTACCCGGGGCGTAGTCCTCGTAGACATCCAAGATGAAGCAACATTCGCCGAAGGAAAGAAGAACGTCGAAGATATTGGCTGCGAGGTACTCGGACCTTTTTCCTAACTACTTACTCACTACTTGTCTTCCCATTAGGCCTTCAAAGGGAACCAAGCTAACACGTGAACAGTGCATTACCATCCACGCCGACGTCACAAAAGAAGAAGACATGGAGAGGGCCATCGCACAGGCAGTGGAACGTTTTGGCCGCATAGACTACGCGGCAAACTTCGCCGGCATTGGCGGCCCGAGCGCTCCCATAACAGAAATGCTCCTGTCCGACTGGCAAAAGACCCAAGACGTAAACTCCACGGGAGTCCTACTAGCAACCAAACACGAAATGCGACAAATGATGAAGCAAGAGTCAATCGATGGCATTGAACCGGGCCGTATCCCGCAAAGAGGCAGTATAGTGAACTGCGCTTCGGTCAATTCACTCATGTCCATGCCCGGCGTATCAGCATACACAGCCGCCAAGCACGCCGTAATGGGTATCACCAAAGCCGCCGCCCTCGAAGGCCGTGTGCACCACATCCGTGTCAACGCCGTGTCCCCAGGTTTCCTGTTGACAAAATTGCTTATTCCGCTCATTAACATGGCCAGTAACCAAGGCACCGAATTATGGAATCAATTCGAGAAGAGACAAGGGCGGAAAGCACAATTCGACGAAATCGGGGATGCGGTGGTGTTGTTGAGTTTGCCGAGGATGAGTTTGGTGAATGGGGCGAATCTATTTGTTGACGGCGGATTTACTGTTAATGAGGGGAACGAGTAGGTCCAAGGCGGCATGGCTTTTGGGCGGAACGTTGTAATCATACCTAGAATTATCACGTGCACCATGAGGAGAAGTGGAATGGGTTAGAAATATTCATCTTGTCGATTTTCACCCAATGTGAACCACCTAGAAGACTGCCTTCTTCTTCTTCTTCTTCTTAGTCTACAACATCGATAGATAGCTTACTCATCGCTATCGTACTCCTCCTCATCTCTCAACAGCGCAGGATACTGCCTGCTCCTCAGGTCTTGTTCCAATCCACCCTCGGACTCAGGGTCCACATATCCCTTGCCACCAAACAATGATAGAAGGACAGGCAGGAGAACAAGGGCGTGTGTGGAGGCCCAGAAGACTAGCGCAGCCCATACGCGGAAATAGTAGATTTCGAAGATCTGAAGTGGGTGTATCAGTACAAAGACGACCAGGAACCATGGTAGGAAAGGGAAGGGGATGCAGGACAGGTATGCTTACCTTGCTACGCGTAAATGCCAACACACCCACACCAAGAATCTTCGTGATCGTGATACCACTTATAACTGAGCCAGCGACATTCACCATCGCAGTCCAAGCCCGCGCATCTCTGCCGCGGAAGCCATGTCTAGGTGCGCGCTCCATAGTTACGCGGCTTGGGTAAGTGAAGGCGCGGGCAATGTGTGCCGTGAACTCGACGCTAATACCAACGCATATGATCAGGTTGACAAGGGAAACCGCGTTGAGCGAGACACCAAGGACCGCCATAGATCCAATGATGGCAGAGATTGTCATTCCAACAACGAGTGTAACAACGAGAGCAGTCTGAACAGACCCTAGCAGGATCGCGGTAATAAGCGCCGTCGCCGCCAGCGCAGATCCAAGGAGAGCGCCTGTCAAACGTACAATAGTCGTATACTGGTCAAAGAATATGTAAAATTTGGAATATGGGAAAACATCAGTTCCAGCATCCTTTCCGATGTCGTTAGCGATACGTCGCGCAGCTTCATACGCGGCAATGAAGTCTGTCTGGGATCGCAGAGGGGTGTGCGAGGTACGGAAATGGGAGGCAGGAATGGTGAGATGTTTTGAGTCGATAACGAGCGCGTTGGAATACGCAGCTGCGCCACCGAGAGGGCATTCTTCCGAGCTGGGAGCTTCAATCCAGCGCTCCAAGTAGTGGATAAATTCCTCGCCTTCGGGCATGCCACTAAGTGTCATGTTCCATGCTGGTGTGCGGTCTTCGAAGCAGGGCTTTCCGTTATCGTTTACACAACATTGAGAGTTCTCCGGGTTGAGCCAGAAGAAGAAATCGTCGACCCAGTTTGCCGCTGAAGCAGCAAGATAAGAGACCTCAGGTCGCTTTCGCTCAGCCTCGATGATATTGGCAAGACTGTATTGTTTACAGGTTGAGAAACGGCCACAAAGTTCCCTTTGAGCTGGTCGTTCGGTAACATTCAACTCCTTGGTGACAAAATAGACCGGAGGGCCAGCATCGAAATAATCGTATAGATCGTTGAAGTAAGGGATGAGGTAGGAGTCGGATGGAATCGCAATCCTCTGATCGAGGCCTAGCTCCACCCCAGGAAATAGAGCGAGACTGGCAGTGAAAATGCCGAAAAAGATGGCAAGAATGACGACCTTGGCCTTCTTGCCAAGAATTGCAGGTGCATATGTCTTACGTATGAACTTCTGGAGGCCACCTTCTTCTCCGGCACCGTAGCCCAAGCTGCTATTGAAATATCTGGCGGGCACTGTTACAAACGGGAACAGGTCCGGGCGATTTGACTCGACGCGGTGCTGATTGAGTGCAAGTACAGCAATGAACATGGTGATTTGCAAGATCGCGTTGATGAAGACTGCACCAGCGGCATATGCGGCAAAGTTACGGACAGCAGGCATCCCAACTGCGCAACCCAGAGCAAATGCTGTAGTTTCGGTGGTAGCGGAAAGAAGGATTGACGGACCCATACGGCCGAGCGCTTTTGCAACGCGTTCGGGAACGGTACCTTCAGGATGGCTAATGTTGACTCGCTCAAATTCGTGAACGATGAGGAAGATGTTGTCGACGCCAACTGCCAAGACCAAAAAGGGAATGACTTCAGCAATAATGAGTGTGACCTTGATGCCGGCTGCGGAGAAAAGTCCCACTGACGCTGATACTGACATGAGAACGATTAGAATTCCAACAATACCGAGCATGAACTTGGACTGAACGAGTGCCGTGGCCGGATCACGAAGCAAAGATCGGACAGTGAGGGTGGTAGAGCCCAGTGCAAGCGATGCATACAAGAACATGATGATGTAGCTCACCACGACGATCTTAGCATCCGTGTTTGTGCTCTTGTTGAGCTCCTGTTCCAGGCTCACTTCGGTATTGAAACTCAGTCGCAGGCCGCGACGTTGCGCCTCTCCTTGCACAATAAGCATCATATCTTTCATGCTGTCTTCCCAATTCATAGCACGCTGGAACTCTGGTGTGCCTTCGGGGTGATTGCTGACAACCCACGTAACAATGAGAGCTTCTGCATCGAGCACACTCTCATTGACACCACCAAATAGCAGATGCGAGTCGAGTGGCTGTTGGAAGGTAGGGAGACACGATGATGGATTGTCCACGCAATCGACGAGGGTGTCCTTCCAGCTCCCTGGGGAAACGTTGGAGAAGTCGCCCTGGAAGTAACCGGTAATGGACTGAACAACGCAGGCGTCTCCAACAGGCTTGAAGCAGACATCGTCCAGTGTCACGCCTCCTTCATATGACATGAGTCGCTGAATGCGGCTCTCAACATCGAACCACCAGTGAAGAGTGTCATAACTGAGGACGGGGCCCCGCGCTGCGCCAGTATCGTTCACTAGGAAGGCTTGTTCTGCACGGAAGAAGGGACCAAACTTTTCATCGAAGAAGTCCTTCTCCTGTGCCGCAGCAGAGTCGGGAGAAACCCAGAGTCGGACCGGATCAGTCTCCACTTCGAATCTCATCCACCCCAAACTCATCAAAGCAACGACCAGAATGCTGATCAAGATAGTAGTCACGGGAAAGCGAGCGCAGACATATCCAAGTCTGCTGAACATACGATCGCACCAAGTGTTGATGAAATAATGCTTGGTGGGCCGGTCGAGCATGCCCACGTTGTGTACAACGTCACCCTCGTCTTCATCATCGCTTGGATCCAGATCCTGCAAGAGGCGCATTCGTTCATTCTTGTGCTTTGAGTGGCGCTGGTAGGCAACATGGCCGGCAACGGCGGTGCACAGCAATCCGAGAAAGATGGAATAGATGACGATGACAGCAAAGGAAAGACACGGGAGAAGTCCAACGTAGCATTGCTTTGTTTCTCGGACCTCGGGCAGATCCGCACAAGCTCCGCCGCAGTCCAAACAGGCGCAGCGGTATAACTCGTTGGTGGTGTTGCACGGATACGCCGTCTTATTCATTGGAACCAAGCCTGGGAACGCGGTCTTGTTCGGCCGTGGAAAGTTCATCTGAAACGGGCTCCCCAGAAACTTCTTCTCCCCGAGGAAATGCAGGAACTGAGTATAGTTCGTGGCACCTCCACCAATGAAGTCCATTGCCTTGCCGTTGGTGGCCCCAAACTTGACATCCTTACAGCTGTTGTAGAATTCAGATCCGTATGTATTCGAGACAAGATGGTCGAGCTGGGTGACGAGGAACTTGTCGCCTTTCGGCTCGGTATTGGTAACGTTGATGAAGAGCGATTGGTCCGGGGAGCACGTGAAGGTACAGAACATGTTGTAGAAATTCTCCTTGCAGGCGGGGCACGAATTGATGATGGGCGTGGCGCGGTCGAGGTTCTTCTTCAAGGCATCGACCTGCTCTCCGTTACAGCAGACATCTGTGTCTGACCACTGCTCGCCACAAATTTCCACCAACTTCTTTTTCACGTCCTCTTCGGGCTTTTCGGCTAGCCCATTGTCTGGACAGGGTAGGTCAGAGCCAAAGAAGCCCTGTTTGCCACAGTGCCCTCTGATGGCACATCTGCCCTTTTCGTGCTTGTCGGTAAGGTCAGGGCCAGCCAGAGCAGTCCCCACGAGTATGGCGAGCAGCCCCGTCCTAACGGCACCCCATCCTCCCCGCACACATCGCCTTGCCATGTCACTGGTGTGCGCCCGGGTGGGTGCAGGGCTCGGTCGATGGTGTCTCTACGCTTACGGAGTGCGTTGATGGGATAGTGGTTGGATGGTTGGATGGTTGGATGGTCGTAGGGTGGGATACAGAAGAGGAATTTCGGTGAATGATGCGAGGCAACAGGATGAGATGGAACGCGGAATGGCGAGGTGAGGAATGAAGTGAAGCTTAGAACTCAGCGCTGGCATGCGGGTGGGTGCAGGCAGACGTGGCTGGAGCTGGAACTGGCTCAGAAGGGAACGGTGAGGCAAGATGGAGCAGAAAAGAAGGGCAATGAGAGAGTACTTGCGGAGTCAGAATGCAGTAATAGAGGAGTGATGAACGTGATGAGTGTGATGAGCGCGTGTAGTTCGTCGCGGTTCGCTGTGTCGTCACACTGTCGGCAGAGGAGCTCGGATGAAACGAGACACCGGGCTGTGCCTGTCAGGTACCACCGACCACCGATCTCCGACGTCACGTCGCCTTGCAGGCGCCTTGGCATCGTAAACAGCGTGCACATGTTGAAAAATTAATATCATCGTAATATCTGATGTACCCAATATGCAACCTCATTAACACGAGTTCTCTTGCTATCAATAGAAATACCATCTCATAACCGTCACATGAGAATAGTCACAAAAATCTACCTCCAAGACAGTTCCAGAAGTACTTAAAGTCAATTTACATTTCGAATCAGTAGTCTATCGCCGCTTGTCATCCAAAAGAAGATGCTTCATCACTGTGTCGTAAAGCCGTGGTATCTAGTTTTTCCATCCATCCCATCCGTCCCACCTATATTTGCTCGGTTTCCTTCGGTAAGCCCTCCAGCTGTCGTCGCTCGCCATACTCTGCAGCCACTTCATGAATACTTCCGTGGTTGCTGACTTCCAAAATTCCGCTAGCGACGAGAAGCCCTATTCCTCTCCAGTAACACGAAGCTTACTTACTTCCTCAGGTACGTTACGAGTTCAGTAAGTTGTGATCGTGTCTCTTCCTCCAACTGCTCCTCGGGCGGTGAAAGCACTGCCTCAAGCACCTTCATCAGCTGTGGCGTGAGCTGCACAATCGTTGGCTCGTTCGCTTGATCTAAACATGGGTTAGCACTTGCATCATTCATGTAGAAAAAGAAAGTGCCACTTACAAAGTTGAACAATCATGCGGAAGATGGGCTTGTTTTCTTCGTAATCCTCACGCAGGGGTAGAAGCTGCACCAGTCGGGGGAGGACTTCGGAAATTGGAATCTTCTCGGGATGCTTGGATATAAGCCGGCTGACGCAACCAGCCGTATTATCGAGTAGACGCGCCTGGTCTTGAGCATTGAGGAGTGGCTCAATCTTGGCGAAGATTTGGGGCAGCGCCTTCAGAATTTCGGCTTCATTGGTAGTCTTCTCGCATAGGAGACCAATTCCATATACAGCGTTTGACTTCGTCTCCGGGTCCTCATCTGATAGTCGGTGAAGTAGCAGCTTCAGAATAGCAGTTGTGTGGGGTGTGCATGCTGCACCCATGTTGGCAACACACTCTGCAATCGTGCCTACAGCGGCGCTTCGCTCCGTTGACTCTTGACTGCTAGCATACTTCATGACTGGCTTCTCGAACATCTTCCAGAGCGGTGCAAAACTTTCTCCGAGTGAGACAGAGAGTGCGGTAAGTGCTTCCATGGCTGTCTCGATCACAAGCCAATCGTACTCGGCCGACTCATCAAGGATATCTTCCTCTTCAATCTCGTCGCCCAAATCTTGCTGGCAGGGATGGTGCTTGGAGATGACGTCAAGCAACTGCTGTGCCATCTCGTCGACAACGTTGCCGGTTTCGGTAAGCAACAACGCTGGCCCGCAAAGCTTAAGTGTAGCTGCAACATCGCGGTTGATATCGGTAACGGTTCCACTGTGATGTTGCTGTCAGCTAATGATCCCCGAAGCAAGTTGGAAAGATTGGGATGTGATTTGGGAACTCAGAAACAGAATCGCGTTCGCCTCATATCGCACATTAGTGCGTCAGAGTGAGCTGGGTGTAACGAATGTAGGATCATCCTTGTAAGGTGGTATGGGGTGAAGAGTAGAATATAAACGTACCGGTCCATCTCCTCTTTCCATGTTGACATGGTGGCCAGCATAACAAGTTTGCCTAGTTCCTTCAGTTCCTTTGGTGGCTCAACTTGCAGTGGAAGACCTGGCTGCCACTTCGCCATGCCATCACCTTCGGCCATGCCCCATATGCAAGCGTATGTGCGCCAGAGCGTACCGAGAGCGGCTTTGCGGATGCCCTCGTAGGGGTGATCCACAAGTTCCAATAGTTTGGTAACAGTCACTTCGAGGTACGGGAGGTACTCCCGACGGGTGTGTGTGATGATGTCTCCGTAAACTTCGGCGGCAATCTCCTTCTCCATAGCAACAGCTGTGACCGCACCGATATCATCCCAATCCTCCTCGTCCAAGGCAGCTTCATTGAGATCGCTGTCATCGTCGGCCGTGGCCGCCGACACCTTGATCTTGCGGCCCTGTACGACAACTTCAGTCCCGACTAGGTCACTTGCCTCTTCGCCAAGCTGCATTTCCAGATCGGTTTCGTCCTGATCGAGGCAGTCCTGAAGACCCTTGACGGCACCAGGTAGGAACTTGGCGAACTTCTCCTCGTATACCTTGGCCATGGTGCTCCAGAGAATGTAGCTTGTCTCTCGGAGTCGAGGGTGGTCCAGGTGGAGGGCCTCTTCGGAAGCCTCCATGAGCGGAAGAACATAAGGCTCGAAGGCTTCAGGTCCGACAGCGGAAGCCATCTTGCCCATGGAATCGCACACCACGCCGCGAAGATCAAGATCGTCCTGGCTATCCTTCATTCTGACGTATTGCGAGAGGCTGTTCATTGTCTGCTCAAAGTACGGCAAGAAGGCCGCCTCAGACGCGGATGCGATAGAACCGACCGCGCCAATGGAGGCACCCTTGCACTTGAAGTCCTCAATGAGGAAGAGTTTGCTGAATCGGGGAACCAATTCCGGCACGTACTTTGCGGCATCTTCCGGGTCCAGGCCCTCGATCAGTGAATCAATGGCGTGACAAGTGCCCCGAACGATGGTGAGGTTGACTTCATCATCTTCTCCCTGCAGGGCGTTGATAGCTAGGTCGAAGTTCTTCACCATGGCAGGAATCAAACGAGCATGTTCTTTAGCGACGTCCTCGGCCAAGTCATCTGCCAAACGGGCGACCCCATTAAGCGCAGCCCCTCGGACCTTGGCGCTCGAATCGTCGAGAAGATGCAAGACCATGGGAAGGATCTCGTGTAATTGAGTGGCGATGAAATCCGGAGCTCCCTCAACGCACATGCCCAAGGCGAGGATACCGGCTTGACGGTAATCTGGGTTCTCGGAAGAGAAGTAGTTTCCAAGAGCCTTGAGGAGAGGGATGACAACTTGGCTAGGCGGAAGGCTTGAGGCAAGAATGTCGAGCAGGCCAAGAGCAGATCGAGCAGGCGCAACGTCCTCGTCCTCGCTTGACATGTCACCCAGCTCTGTAACAATGTGCAGAGCCTTTAGTGTGAGCTCCTCTCCGATCCTCATGCCTTGCATCTTCATCTTCTTGTACCGGAGACACTGCATCAGGAATGCAAGGGCTTGGGAACGGTAATCGTCCTCGACGGTAGTGGTTGCGCCGACCTCGATCATGAACTTGACCAAGTCACCAAAGTGATCCTGCAGAAGAGCGCTGTCGCAACCGAGAAGGGTCTGGAACACTTCAAAAGCCTGCAGCGCACTGTCCTCGTCGCCAGCATCGATGGTAGCCTTGAGCACGGCCACCATGCCCGGAATAGCGCTCTTGAAAAGTGCCACCTGTTTGGGCTCTTCTTCAGAGTCGATGAGCATGGCGAGACGGCTGAGAGCGAGCATAGTGTTTACTCGCACCTCAGTGCTCTCAGCATCCTGCAGGGTGGAGCTAAAGAGCCTGTACAGATCTTCAACCTTGCCGGGGAAGCCATCGCCGACAGACTCAATGACAGTCTGGATTATGTATGTTCCCACTTCTCTGTGCCTCGTGGTTGGGCTAGTGGAAGCTTGAAGTAGGTACCCGGGTAGGTCAGCCCACTCTCCATCCTCAAAGTCTTGTGTCGCTATGGCGGCAATGACGCGGGCGGCGGAATGTCTTGTGAGGGTAACCTCCTCCTCGAGTACGAATTGGAAGAGTTGATTACGAAGAGAAGCCTTCTGCTCGGCAGGGAGGTTGGCCCAGTGTTTGGTCACAAGCTTTCTGGCCTCGACGGCGGCAAGTTGGCGGAGTCCAGAGGTGGGGTGTGTGCAGACAACTTGAAGCAGAGCGTTCAACGACGCCGGCGATGTGTAGTAGCTCTTGTTTAGTGTGGAGGTGGCGGCCTTGACACGCTCGGTATCGGCTGAAAAATGTCAGATTGGGTCGTCGCAATGGTGGGCTGTGGAACTTACGCAGCAGCAGACTCTCGAGGAGCTGCACAAACTCCTGCTCATCCATGGTGGTGCTTTTGATAGGTTGAATGAAAGCAGCCTCTGCAAAAGCGGGAAGAGAAAGACGAGGAGGCGTGTTCTCCCTGTTGTTGTGGGAAGAAGGGAGTGAGGATGTTTGTGAAGCGGGGAATTTTTCCTGAGTTGAAAAATAAATGTTGCGTTGCAGGGATGTGACTTCGGCAAAACCTCGGCACTCACCATCGCACTAGCTCTATTTGTCCGCACAGTTTGTCGTGGAGCTTTCGGCGTGGTGATGATGATGGTGATGGTCATGAGGTGATGGTGCTGGTCATGACGGAATTGGGAGGTCAATTGTTACCTGCAAGTGACCATTGAGGAGAGGAAAGCGCTGCGCTGAAACGTCGAAAGCTTCTAGCTGTGTGGAAAAGTCCTTTACAACTTGGCCATTGAGCTCACAGCTTTCCTCCCATTCTGACCTCTCCAGCGCGCGCCCTCCCCCAATGTAGCCGCGTGTATGCAGATACTTCACCCCTCTAGACCCCTATGTATCCAAGGTGGACGGAGTGGTGCGACTTGGACACGCGATACAGCATGTCTTGAGTCCATTGCGAGCTCTTTGTCCGCGGTGACAGATGTCGAAAGGTGTGAGGGTAGTAAATGCGAGACTGAACGATTCCAGGCATAGCAAATCGATGCCAGCCAGCCAGCGCTGTTGAGACAAAGAGCAAAAGTGCACCAAAGATGGCACAAAAGGGGGGAAGAGGCAGTGAAAGAGAAGTTGAGTGAAGAGAAGAGAAGATGAGGGAAATGTGGTCTACGTTGGAGAACAAAGTCAGTCCAGACGAGGGAAGCTGCGAGTTTTGAGTGCAGGCCCAACGCTAGCGGCTGATTGGCCCCCCGGCCGGCGCTATGGCACTCGCGACCGTGCTCCAGCAAAAAACGGAAGGCACATCCATCTTCAGTTGCAAACAACGCCTACGGACGCCATCACTTCGACACTCACGCGGAAGAAGCCACCCCACCTCCCTCCATCCCACTCCTCCCTCGCATCTTCCCCCCTCCCAAGACACTCATCTCAGCCGCCTCACCTTACCGCCCCGTGTCTCAACATCCCACCTTCGCCTGACCACCCTCCACTTGGCTCCTCCGCCGGCACTTCCATCTTCATCACCGCTCCTCCACCACTTCCTCTCGTCGCCGTCTCTATGGCTTCGGTACGTCCGGTAACCGTCAACGGCGTCAACATGACCACCACTCCAGCGCCCTGGACTAATATGCCCCAGCAAGCGCCCAACCAGCCACGCCCCTACACTGGCAACTATCTGCCTAACGGCGGAGCTCCCGCAGGCCCTGTCCCCGGCGCCGTGCCTCTGCTCCCCAATCAAGGCCGCGTGATACAGCAGGGCAGTGCGCGGGTTCTCTGCATCGCCGACGTACGAGGTGAGATGACACTTGATACTGCCCCATTGAAAGATACATCCGGTCTAATCATGCTCAGGTAACCTTCAATCGCTTAACCAGCTCGCCGCAGACGCCCGCGCAAACTACATCATACACACGGGTGATTTCGGCTTCTACGATGACCGCTCCCTCGATCGCATCGCCGAGAAGTGAGTGCAATATGAAAACAGGACTCTTATAGTTCGAGACGGAGGCTAATCTGCCTAGAACTCTCAAGCATGTCGCCCAGTACTCGCCTCTGCTATCAGACTCAGTGAAGCGGTCCATTGCCTCCGCCCCACCGCAGCCACCAATCAAGGAGCGATTTGCACGCGAACACCTGCCTCTCTCAGAGCTGCCCCTCTTCCTGAACAGGACGTACACCCTCAACGTGCCCGTATACACAGTATGGGGAGCTTGCGAGGATGTTCAGGTGCTGGAGAAGCTGCGGTCCGGCGAGTACAAGATCGATAACCTTCACATCATAGACGAGGCTCACGCTCGGCTGCTCGATGTCGGCGGCGTGAAGCTCAGATTGCTCGGCCTTGGCGGCGCCGTGGTCATGCACAAGCTGTTCGACAACGGCGAGGGCAGGACCACAATTGCAGGTGGACAGGGAACCATGTGGACGACTCTTTTGCAGATGGGGGAGCTCGTGGACACGGCTAATCGCGTCTACGACCCCACAGAAACCCGAATCTTCGTCACACACGCCTCGCCAGCCCGCGAGGGCCTGCTGAACCAGCTTTCCGTCACCCTCAAGGCAGATTTTTCTATATCTGCTGGATTGCATTTCCGCTATGGCAGCTCCTACAATGAGTTCAGCGTCAATCCTACCCTGGACCACTACCGGGGCAAGCTCGCTGCATCCAAGGCATCCTTCAACGACGTATGGGACACTGTCAAGTCCGAGGTTGAACCTGCAGTTGCGGACAGTGAATCACAGCAGCGTTTGTTGGCTTTGGCTATCGAGATTGTGGACAAGATGCCCAGCGTGGCCAACGGCGGCAACCCTTTCGGTGGCCCCGTCCCCGGAGGAGCTCAGCACGGAGTCATTGATGAGAGCGCATTCAAGAACATGTGGAATTTCAATCTCGCGGACGCCGCTTACGGCTGGCTCGTATTGGACGTGGATAATGGCAGAATTGGAACTGAGATGAGGGCCCAGGGGTTCAACTTTGCTCATCGTGGTGGTAAAGTTGGTCCTCAAGGACAAGGTGCGCAACCGTTGCCAGCTGTTACTGGAGGTCCCACGGCTGCTTCCAATCCCACAGCGCAGGCGCCCCCACCCCAAGTTCGACCGGGCATCCCTCCCACAGGTTCTTCTCAGCAAGGTCGCCAAGCCGCCGCAACTCCACCAGTCTCGCAGCAGCAGATCAAGCCTGTGTCTCAACCGGCACGGACCGGTCCCTCGCCAGTCCCCGCTGTTCCCAAAGAGCCCATCAAGCCTGCGACCCCCCAGCCGAGCGGAAACCATGCACCGGCGAATGCGGCTGCAGAAAAGGCAATCCCCAGTGAGGTGAAGCCAAATGGAACCGCTGTGCCAGACAAGGGCCCATCGTCACCTGCCCCAAGGGAGCAGGCGGAGCGTAAGGAGAGCAAGGCTCTCTTCATTGTCAATGTCAAGGACGAAGAGGAAGCAAAAAACCAACTTGCCGAAGAGGACAAGCCAAAGTGCGAAAAGATTGAGAAAGTCAAGCACTTTTTTGTCGCTCACTTCGCCACTCCCGCAGACATGAGTGCTGCTTTTGGTCGCGTGTCTGCTGAGGTCCGGAACTCTAAAAATCCTGAGAAGCCAAGCGTCAAGATCTACCGCGAGCCCTCGAGCAACGCCCGGTACGGGGCTGGCAACTGGCAGAGCAGCACCCGAGGTGGAATGTCCAGCGGCGGTTACCGCAGCGGAGGTGCATCGGACAGCGAGGGTGGTCGCGGTGGACGAGGACGAGGCACATATCGTGGAGGTGACCGTGGCGGTCCGCGTGGTGGACGAGGTGGCGGCCGTGGAAGGGGTTACCGGGGTGGACAGGGTGAAGGTGCTCCGGCATCGACCGGAGGCGAGTCATAAACCACAATGACTTTCCTTCCCATACCCGCAGCTACTCTCTGATACCCTTCCAGACCGCACTAACTTCGATGCAGCGCAGGAAGCACCACGAGGGCGCATTCCCCTGGATTTATGGCACCCCACAAATCGAAGCTCATCTCCGGTTGAACCTTTCGGCTATCTCCTCTGAATGGCGATTACAGTACCTCGTCATAGCGGGCGTAGGTTGTGTCTCTTTTTCTTCTTTCTTCCTTTCATTCGCTGCAAAATATACTCCATACAAAGGACACCGTTCGGGGCGGAATGTGAGCGGGCGATTAGAGAAGTGGCTGACTGATCGATAACGCGTCTTTCAGTGTGCTAATACTTCTCATCACTTGCAGCGATTTCCGAACCGGGTACCTTGCCCTTATTCCTCTGTTTCCGATTCCCGCGCTCGTCTACATCTTCATCTCATATGATGTATCCGAGGTAGGGTTCCTTAGACTTGGAGTTGATTGGGTGTGTTGGAGCTGGGCAGTCGTGGGAGCGGAATCTTCGCTCTCTTTCCGAGCCAGGCTATGGAGCAGGGACGGTCAATCACGGTCAATTGTTAGAGTATAGTATGTATTGTAATGGAAATGGTGAAAAGTTATATCAAATCTTTGATGTACATGGAACATGTGACTCTGCGTCGAGAACATTCATTGATCCATCAAAGTATGCTGTGCTCATATGCTCCATGACGGTTATCTGATATTTATCGTTGTGTACATCAGGGTACATTCATTAGTCATGTTACCTTCCTCATGCGTTGTTTATCTTGTAGCCCGTAGTCACGACGGATCATGCTGTAAAGATCGCCAAGGTAACCGGCAATTGAAGATAGATTGGAGATAGAAATGTCAGATTGCGGAGAGATAGACGGATCGCTGCCCAGTCAGCCTGGCTGCGATCCTGATATTTAAACTACGCATCATGTGATCAAATTGGGTCAGCCTGGAGTCGAACAACCCTTCTGGCCTTACACATGTGCCTCATGCATGCACCGATCGATTGCTACGTGATGATGATGTCTGCTCTCTCTCTCTCTCTCCATATCAAGACCTCTAGCAGGAAGACTGTGGAACAAACAAACATTGAATATTAGTGGAACGAGGTGTATGTATCTAATAACTTTCCAATCAGGATAATAGTGATTCTTGTGTGTTTTTACTTTGTCTCTCGGTCCAGGCAGGTCCTTGTGCACGGTTGGGACCGAGACCATGCATGGTGTGTAAAGAGTCAGTTGCTTGTTGTCAAGCAAACTTGCATAAAATCCGATTGATGTCAGGGCTCTGAAGCATTTTGAACTTGCGAACGTCTAGACCAGTTTCTTGAACTTTGACCTACAACCAAAATTGGACCATCTTGATGAGGAAGGAGAAGTGATATATGTACTCACATCCGTCTCCGTCTGTATATATACAGCTCAAGATCTAGACCCACTCGAGCTGAGATGTCCGTCCGTGAGAAAACAGGGCTACACCGCTACACGACCTGAGATACTGTATGCTTTGGTGACGATCTTATCTATTAGTAGCCACATATGGATAAACGTGCTCTAATCGCGTGACAAAGCCGACAAATATCTAGTGTCATCCCCATCCCCCTCCCTCTGTTCCTGTTTTACTCCCGCGTCGGATACTCATCTTGTGTTGCATATATTGGTCCACTTCGTCATTTCGATTGTACTCCTACTGCCTGTTCTCAAGCGTGGGTGCAAGCCGGACGAAATCCGCCCCTTGCTTGAAAAATCATTTCATCTACTAGATCCAAGTCTACACAAACCACAGGGTGCATGGGAGCTGCTTGGGTTCTAAAACATCTGCGTGCGTCTTTGATTCGATCACTGGAGCGAGGAGAGCGCTCTGGCTAGAAGAGAATGAATGGACTCGGTGGGTAATGTTGATGATAGCCGGTAACTCACGCATATGTTGTGGCATTTGCAAAAGTACTTTCTTATAACTGGCTTGGAGTATATAGAGTTTATTAATCATCTTAACATGTGTATATATATTCTAGCAGAGTGTTGGTTCATTCTATTTATTAATACTCTACCTTTGAGGTAAAAGACTCTGTACTATGGAGTAACTATGGATGGAGATGGAAACGAGCTGAAAAGTCAAGTTCATATGATCCAGTGAACTGAGTGATTGATCAGTGACTACTTAGATCTATGTAATAAAGGAGATTATATAGTGCTTGAAGGAGCGGAAGAAGCGGAAGGACATCCATCCCGAGATCCAAAGATCATGGATCCAAGTGATCACTAATGATCGTGTAATCATCATCTCTTGCATGATCGGAAGGATCATGTACATAATCACCCTTTGGGTGATCCATCGATTAGGTAAGCACTCTACGCGACAGTAACTAATGACTTGTTATTTTTTATTCTCTTGTACTTAATTGTTGAGTATATATACGTAATTACTTTACAAGAGATTGTCCTGTGTGTATTTATAAGTCTCCAACTTATTCCTTTGCTACATACACCCACACACCCACACACTCACACACATACATGCGCGGATAGCTTTCACATCCTTCATAAAGTGTATTTCCTACTCTCTACCCATGATGAACTCTTGTCTATAACACAGTATCACATCCACTCATCCCGGAAAAGCTATTAGCAGTCAACACTCCGTCCAGTCCTTCTTACCCAAACCCAGCTCTCTGGCTCGATCTTTACCCTTGCACCCCTAGGCTCTACACGAAAGTCTCCACACGACAATCTCCACATGAAAGTCTCCACACCAAAGTCTCCACACCAAAGTCTCCGAAAAGCACGGATAGAAAGCTACAGGCGGCATTAAATGACTGACGTCACAAGGTCCACGCGTTCTCTCACGCTAAACAAGGGGAGTACATATTAGAGCTGTCATCACCACCAGCGGCAAAGGCGATCTATCAACGTGATGGCCGGGGCGAATCAACTCGGGCAAACGAAGTCCGGGACAATGCTCAGACAGACCTTTTACATCTGCAAAACGGTATTGTCACCAGCGGCATCAGATACGATGAATATGGACACCAAGTCTCATCATCATGTCTCCAATATTTCTGGCATCTGTTCTACGTCATCAGGTCGCTCAGATAACCGGGTTACCACGCCGATTCATAAGAGGGCATCAGTTCTGCGGCCAACATGTCTTTCATCCCCATAAGGCTCTCAGGGACAACATACGCTTTCGTGAACAAGTACTTGGGGCCAACTGTTCCTGATGGCTCTGCGGAAAACGTCGATGCATTCGAAAAATAAAAATAAAAATTGATGAGGGATGCCGAGGAAGCATCAGTCGACGCCCCATGGTCCCACGGCAAACCATGATGCGCTCGACACATCATCATGTTTGATCAGTCAACTCGTCAGAGGTCCAGTTGGAATACTCGAGAACCATGTCCCCCCGGAGGCACTGAGGATGAGAAAGACGAGAGCTCGCGGCTTGCCAAGATGTCAAGGTTAGAAACGTAAGTACATATGTATCGACGTTGCGAGCGGAAGTGGGCGGATGGCGAGAAAGTGATGATAACAGCACATCAAATGGAAACCGCCCAGGGTGCGGACGATCAGGCGGATGGAAATGGAGGGAATGGAAGCCTACCCATTGGCAAGGAACGAATCTTCATCTCTACATAATAATCTCAGACTTGACGTAATGTACAGTACATGATGTACTGGAGTACATACATACAATGCAGGAGCAATTGACGCCCGGATTCGTAGACTCGAGAGATTTTAATATGCATGAGTATCGACTGGCGAGCTACATACATACATACATACATACATACATACATACATACATACAGTACAGACCTGAAACAAGATACCATGTATCAAAGACGAAAGACACCTACGTACCTCATCAGCCCATCGCTGATGGCGGCAAGGAGGAGGAAAGTGACAGGATGAGGTATATGTACGTAGCCCTCCTGTGAAGCACCGATAATAACCCCGCGAAGTAATTTTTTTCTTCTTCTTCCCTTCTTCATCTCCGCTTGCACATCTCTCTCTCCCAGCTTATCGTGTGTATGTACACTGATCGCCCCTCGGTCAATCTCTCTCTTTCCGGTCGTCAGCGAGAGCCATGCATTCATTCATTCTGATTGAGAAAAGCACAAGGCAGTAATTATGAATAAGAATTATACATATGTAGAAGACGCCACCGATGATGAGTCCCCCTCGAGCTTCGAGGCATCATTCACAAGATATTAGACCCGAATCTAGTTTTTT
>MU005765.1:2012937-2050305 GCA_010093715.1 Pleomassaria siparia CBS 279.74 | reverse complement strand
CTCCTCCTCTCGTCGTCGTACATGGCCTTTACCGGCGGCCCCTTTACCCCTGGAATTGTAGTCGTTTACAACAACAACAACAACAACAACAACAAAGTCACCACGGGCCAAAAAAAAATACCAAGATCGCAATGCGCGATTTCTCTAGAGATATGCTTAATCCATAAAACACAGTCCTCGTCGCCATGACCCTCTCTCTCTCTCTCTCCATCCACAACACAATACCCTTCAATTTCCAGTCCAGTAATTCTACCCTCATCGTTCACGGCCGTCCATGTTACTGTTACAGTAGGTATTATTTCCGTTTTCTCAGTGAGTATGTAATAGTATTTTATTAGTATGTAGCGGGTTATTTAGTCTTGAGATTAAAAAAAAAAAAAAAAAAAAATTCCCCCCAAATTTTCTTTTACAAATTTTCTTTCTTCTTTTTTTTTTTCCCACGCCAGTTTGTTTATTTAATTTCCAATCGGTGTCATTGATAATTATTTGCATTGATCGTCACGGCCGCAACTTCATCGTCAATTTATCTTATCGAAGGGGTTGCTTATCAACTGCGTGCGTGCGTGCGTGCGTGCGTGCGTTTCGTACGTGCGGGTGTGTGCCGGGCTAATTAAAAGTATGTAGGTCCCTGGTAGGTAGGTAGGTATGTATGTACATATGTATGCAGCATCTTTCATAATACATAGACTGACTGTCTTTTGAGATGTCCTTGCTTGATGTCATGGCGCCCGCTTGATTAGTAGAGCCGAGATGATTAGATATGAAGAAAGCTGCTAATAATTAATTACTTTAGTGCATCGTGACCTTGAGCATCCATGTTGAATTGAAATTAGTGTACAAGTATCGTGGTTTGATTAATTAATGAAGCCAAATCTGTTTTTTTTTTTTCGTGCGTTGTAGCTTTGTTCTTTGCAACTGACTGACTGGTGTTATGTATTGGATGACATGACTGTGTAGCATGATGCATAGGAATGAACACACGAGGTGTGGATAGATAGATATGAATAAATAGATTTGAACAAGATTGCAAGCGACCAACACTCACCACACCTTTACATATGTACATACATTTTTTCTTTCTTTCTTCTTCTCAAAACCAACATGGGAATATACAGTATGTATGTACATACTGTGTGAGTGAAGCTTGGCTGTTCGGTCCTAATACACCGATGGAGCGCAAGTTTGAGAAGACATATGTAATATGTAGTATTATGTACTCCAGGTGATAAGGATGCTATCTTGTGTAGCAGACAGGGGGCCCCGCTCTCGTCTCCGATATGTATTGTGAAGCATGCATGATGCATGGACCATGCCTGTTTCAGTTTCAGTCGTCATGTGATTGTTCGTAGCGGTCAATCATGGAAAAGGAACTCCCTGCATACGCCGAGAAGAGACTTCGGCTATTACCTACATATGTGTATTCGTGACTCATCGCCAAGTTGCCAATTATGAACAGGGGTGGTGTCGCAAGAGAGGGAAGATCATTATGCACACCCAGAATCTCGTGGACGAATGTGGACGAATGTGGACGAATTACATAGGTACCCACTTCACAAAGTCCGTCATACATACGTACCTATTGTCCATATCTCAATTGTATGTACTGTAATATGGAAAGATAGGAAGAAGCTCCTCTTGATGCGTGTGGCCTAGGTACTACTGTACTGTCATTTTTGTTGTTGCAATGTGGACGTGCACATGGAGAACTGGGACTTCGCTCCTTTTTCACTAACATGTACGGCCTTCATCGACATTCGTGAAAATTCCTTCTCCTCTCGGTCAGACTCTCAAACGAAGCTTGGACATAGATGGCCTGAGCGGAATCCCCCGCCCATGCAATCGTAGCTTCGTATCTCATTAAATTACCTCAGAGATATAAGTGTCTTTACAGATACATATATATTTTTTTCACGACTAATAATACATCACGGTCCTACACCAGCAATTGCTCTGCTTGGCAGATTATTTTTTTTGAAGCCGAATAGATGATTGGCTCGTTCACATTTGAGATTGGCTTTGAAGAAGAAGAAAAAAATGATCAAAAACTCTAGTCTTCAGATTTCTGTCGGCAGGTGATATGTCGCCGGCGAGCGAATCGCTCCGTAACTATTTATCCGCGAAATTAGGCCAGCAGATCATTGTTTCAAGGTTGATCCCCTTCCACACGATCCTATACAGAAAGGGATTAAGCCTGCTTCCCATCTTCGCAGCATTTCTTGGGGCCGAATTCATTCTGTGAACCGTCACACTTTTTACTTTTACCCGCTTTATTATTATCTATTCCAATTCTCAATTTCTCCGCGCCTCTGGCCTTACCCTCCTCTCTTCCCACGCACTCGAATTTATCCAGCTTTCCAATTGCTTTGAAAGAAGAAGAAAGAAAAAATGGCCCCTGGTACTTTCTGCGTCTGGTCCTACGCGGATCCAGATGCTGGCAAGCAAGTCGCTGATGGGGAGGATAAGTGGTTGTTCACCGACCATATCTCGTCGCTGCCAGGTGTGGCACAAGGAGTGCGTCTGCAAGTCGCAGGGATGCAGTCTACGGAACCGCCATACATACATGACATTTCCTATTTGACCATGTACGAGATTCCGGATATCTCGTATACCAAAGAGAAAGAGTTCAAAGACATGGTAGAGAAATGCGTATTCAGCGAGCAAGATGGGGTCAGACCGCGCGTCTACGAGGAGGTGGAGCGCATAGAAGCCGAAGACTTCAAAGGAGGCAAGAAATCAATATGCAAGCCAATTGCGAAAAATAACCTGACATGTGTTTCATATAGATCCAATTGTGGGCGAGCTTGTTGCCGTCGTGACAGGTGAGGGCCCGCCTCCCGGTACCGAGGACGAATTTTGGAGGTTCCACCGCGATGAGTTCGTGGCCGCCTTCACCGAAGCCCCGGAATTTATCCGCGCACAGGTCTTCAGGATGCCAGAAAGCGACGTGAATCCCGAAGTGAAGAAAGCCTGTCCAACAGGTCCAGTCCTTGTCCTCTACCATTGGGATTGTCCAGAAATTCCCTGGAGTGAGGTCGTCGCTGCCGCGCAAACTAAGGGCTATTACAAGTATCTCGAGAGTGGGATCAAATGGCAAATGCTTAACTATCATTCGACTCGCTTTACCACAGGACGTCCTGCTAGAGACTTCGACGACGACGATGAGGAGGACCTAGACGACGATGAAGAAGAAGACGACGATGATGATTATGACGAAGTATAGGAGATACATGTCAACGACGCTGTGGATATACAGCTCCCGGATATCCTCCACCCTCCCGCGCTCACAGTTCCCATTCTACTTAAAAGTTGGCTCTACCATTTATCTTGTTTGGGCGGCTTTACATCACCTTGGCATATCTCACTCTGGTATGAATCGCGCCTACGGAAAATAGTTAGTAATCCATGGACATGTCTTCTTTCCTTGTGCCAATGCTTTGTTCTATATCTAGAGTCGTGTATTTATAGTCAATCTACTGTATCTAGTGCCACAATCCTTGTTGGCTGGTCATGGGCTGTCGTTGTACTCTATATACTTTAATTCGTCATAGGCCGTGAAGGAACGTCTCTGACCATCCGTCAGACTTAGCCTGCACGCGAGATGATCTTCTTCGCAAGCAAACGAATACTCTGCTCATTCAAAATCTCCAACGACTGTAGTGAGGCCTTGAACTCCCGCTTGATCCAGTTCCTCAGCTCAATCGCGATCAGCGAGTCTAGGCCGAAGTCGACAATTGCTTTGTCCAGGTCCATTGAGTCCGCATCAATCGATGTCAAGCTTGCCAGCTTCGCACTGACTGCCGTCGTTGTAAATGCGAGCGCAGCTTCGGGCCCGTCCGTCTCAAGAATCTCCTTGAAAGTCTTCTTCTTCGTGATTGTCTCTTGCTTCTGTTCGACTACGATTGGCTCCAGGACATGGGCGAACAAGGGAGAGCGTATGGTGCCGTTGGCCGACTCTGCACGGGCCAATGATTGTGGGTCGAAGCCAGCAACTATCTGTGGGAGTCGGTCGACCCGAGCAGTGGGACTAAGGATATACTCAAGCATTCTGTCCAAGCTGGATTGCTGGATCATCTTTAGCCCCGCGCGATAGAGCCAGTTGTTGCGAGTGTCGTGGTCTTCAATGTGGCCGGTGCCCTGAACCATACCAAGGTTGAAAGTAAGGTAATGGCACTTCTTCGACTTCGACATGTGAGCAAGTGCGTCTTGAACGGAATTTCCGGCATTGTAGTTCGCTTGTCCGCTAGTTCCTACAATGTTGGCGGCCGAAGACAGCATTATGAAGAAGTCGAGCTGCGCCGTTTCAAACGCCTGTTCCAGATTCAAGGTACCCTTCATTTTCGTGTCAAGCGGAACTTCAAAGTCGTGCAATGTCATGGAGTCGAGGGTCCGATCCTACTTAGGAGTTAGCATCAAAGAAAGCTGCCAAGAATAGGAAAACACAATGCACAGGAGAAGAGACACGTAAAGGAAGTGGAGATCGTACCTGAAGCATCAAAGTAGACTGAATGATTCCTCTCACTGGGGGCAAGCCTTTGGCATTGATGGCCGCCACCGCAGCTTTGACATCCTCTGCACGAGAGACATCACACTGAATGTGATGGAACTCGCAGTTTATGGGAGAATTAGCGGCCAATTTTTGATACACGTCCTCCTTCGGCGAACGACGAGAAAGTGTGACAAAATGCCTCGCACCGTGCCTTGCCAAAAGCGACAAAAGCTTTTGTCCCACGTCGCCGAGACCTCCGGCAATGACAAAGGTTGCATTGGAGTCTAGATTGAACTGGAATGCCGACTTGATCGTTGGCACCGTCGAGCTAGTCCGCACCTCTAATACAGTCTTGCCGCTAGATCCAAGTGAATCGGCAAGTCTGATGACCTCCCCGATCTCCTCAATGGGTTTGACCGATAGTGAGAGCTCGGAGAATGATAAGCCAGTCGTTGTAATGAAATCGAAAACTTGTTTGAAAAGCGGGTCTGCCTTCTTAGGCTTTGCCTGCAGGAAAATATCAATATCAGAAGTGTGTAGTGTGGCATTTGCCGGCAACTGGAATCGATAACTCAAGTCAGCCTTTTTCTTTGCGCCGCCTTGAAGGTGAACGATGGTCCCGAATGGATTCAGCTTCGCCGTGATACTTGAAGGAATGCTGGTCAAATCAGATGAGATGATTGCATCTATTCCTTCTATAGTCTTTTGCTGGTGACGCGCTTTCTTCGTGTCCCACTCCACAATGCAGTCCTCAGGCAATTTGAATTGTTTTTTCAAGAGAGACTGATCCAAAGATCCTGATGCAGTCACAAGCACACGTATGCCTTGACTTCTAGCAATCAGCAAGATCGCCTGGTTGATGATGTTGTTGACGCCATGGAGCAGAATTGTCTGCGACTGTGAGATGTCCACCAGGTCGAACAGAACATGATATGCCGACATCAGTGCCAAAGGTAATGCTGCTGCAGTGATGAAGGACATGTTATCCGGAATTCGATGTGCATGACGTGCAAAGACTCGCGGATTACTTGCATAAGAGCTCTTGCCAATGGCCACCACGCGATCGCCGATTTGCAACCCTTCAACACCAGTGCCCAAGGAGGTGACCGTGCCAGAATACTCGTGGTATCCAGAGTCGAAGGAATAGTATGGTCTGCTTAGTGCCTGCACTTGGAGCTCGATTTCGCCCGTGGCGATGGGAATTTGATGCGTTTCATCAGTGGTAAAGACAAAACCGTTCGCGTCGTTGTTGAGAAGAGTGAGTGCACTGGTGTTGAACTTATACTCCTCTGTCTGTGAAGATCTTGACATCCACTCGCGCAGTACGTTACTGGATGTGAGCCTTGGAATCTGTATAGTATCTTCTCGGATAACGTATTCACGCTCTGAGCTTGGATTTAGCTGCAGCAACGAGGATTGCAAGCACTTCACCAGAAGAGCCAAGGTTTGCGAGTCTGCGTCAGTAAGACCTTGCTGCAAATCGACAGTGACGAAGCGGAGGTTGTCGTTTTCGGCTTGTGCACTACGCGCCAAACCCGTGATCAGATGTTTTCTCGGGTCTTTGAATGACGAGGGATTCTGACTGCCGCTGACCCACAGAATGCGAGACTGCTTGTTGATCATTGTGCAAAGACTCTGGAACGTCTCTGGCGTCACCTTTGACAAAAGTGGTGAATCCCCATCATCGAGAACAATCTTGATGGTCGTATCATCATCAGAGTCTTCGCCAAAGTTCTTCACCACTGCATTGTACCCTAGACTCTTCAACGCTGCCAGAAGCTGCGACGCGAAATTGTCATCAGATCCCGCGACTCGAAGGATTTGAATTAGGGTCTCAAGTCTTGGAGCCGTGTTTTCGAGGGGTCGTGCAATCATGAGACTAGAGATGTGGGCTGACTCGTCGTCCTGTTTACACAACTGCAATTCCAAGTTTGTATCAATGAATGCCTGTCGCCACTGGTCCTCAGGCATGAAAGGTCCATCTGGACGTCCATCGACGGCGCCCTTCCAGTAACCAGCGAGGGTTCCATAAGAGATGTGGTGATATGGTTGAGAGTTGACAATCTCGATGAGGATTAAGCGGCCGTCCGGTCTAAGCAATGAGCGCGCATTTCGCAAAGTGGTTCTGATACTATCCGTGACATGGAGACAGTTGAAAGCGAGCACCACGTCGTAGCTGCCCGGTTCAAAGCCTTGCTGTGCTGGCTCTTTCTCGATGTCAAGTCTCTTGTAATTGATCATTGGATATTCGGACAGTTTGCTTGCTGCTCGATCGAAGAAGCCGGTGGAAACGTCGGTGAAGTCGTATGCAGCTGGGGAGAATCCGGCAGTCTTCATGGCTTGCAGAAATGGTAGTGTAGCGGATCCCGAACCTCCACCCACTTCCAAGACACGTAGTTTGGACTTCTTGAACACCAGACTCTTGACGTATTGGGCCATCAAGTCCTGGCACAGGGCAGAAGAATGGTCGGTGTACGATCTGTACAAGAGATCGTCCTCTATCACGAGCTGTAAGGCATTGACCTTCCCAGATACTATCTCGGATAATTGCTCTCCCGTTCGCGCCACTATGTCCATTTCGGAAAACTGGTAGGTGTTCAGGGACGGATCTTGTAGTTCACTACTGCCGTTGGAATCACGTCCACCCTCACGCCGCATCCAATCGACAAGTGGCAAGTACTCATCGGTGATTTGTAAGTGCTTCTCATCAATCGCGTCAAGGCATTTTTTGATGTGGAACGCACTGACGTCGTTCAAGATCTGGAGCTTCTCCTTCCAAGAAAGAGAATCTCCGCTTCCCGCCACGGCGCGTTCGAAGCTCTCAGCTGTCAGGAAATCCACATCGAGATTCCATGACAGATCCCAGCAGCTATTTCCAGCCTCATGCTGAGTCTCCTTCACCGATGAGCTCGTCGCCAAGCTTCGAAGTCTTAAACCAGAAAACGACAGATTAGAACCACCCTCATGGTCATTGAAGACATCAATGTCAACTTCGGCGGTCCTTAGATTCGTTGACACAATCTCAGTGTGTACAGATATCGTTGATCCAGGCGTGTTGTTGACTTTATTCGATACGATGAGCTCACTGATATGAACTGGCATAATGGGGCCAGGTCCAAATTTCTGTGCCGCCAGTGGTAAACTCGTGTGCATCACAATGTCCAGAGTCGTTGGATGGATTATATGAGGCTGTACATGGTTGGATGGCATTATCTCCGCTACTTTGGGAATAGCCACGGTGGCAATGGATCGATCACCATCTATCGTCATGTTCTCGATGCCGGCGAAAATCGAGCCATAAGCATTGCCGTGCTCTCTTAGCTGCTCGTACAACTCCTGTGATGGAATGACCTTTCTCTGACTAGACTCTTTCTCCCGGCTAAGACCATTGGCAAGGCCATTGGCAAGGCCATTAGTAAGCCCGTTCGAAACTCCGTTAGAAAGGCCATTAGCTGTACCATTGACAAGGCCATTAGCAAGCCCGTTCGAAACTCCGTTAGAAAGGCCATTTGCAAACTCTTTGACAACACCATTGGCCTTTGTGGCCTTGTCTTCGCCTTGTGGAAAATCAATCTCGATGTATCCGCGACAATGTTCGTCCCAGGTCTGATCTTTATTGTAGGCAGCTACGCGAAATTGATAGTGGAGATCCGTGCTCTGATGGGTACCAGACCCTACCGCCGAGAACGTGATTTGAACCTCGGTCTTTTGTGGGGAATCGGGAACAAGCAACGCTTTCAGAAATTCGACGTCCCTCAAAGTTATGCGAGAAGAATGTTCGTGAGGGGATCTGTCTTGCGCAAGTTGCGAAATTGCCTCAATGGCCATGCACAAGTATCCGGATCCGGGAAAGACTATTACCCCATCTACCACATGATCGGCTAGCCAAGGTAAACTGGTAATGCTTATCATATGTCTCCAGGTCGGTTGGAAAGATGTCGGTTCCAGACCCTTCATACCGAGAAGATCGTGGTAAGGATGCTTGCGTAACCGATAGTCCCGGCTAAGACGCGATTCATGCCAATGTTTCTTCGAGTGGTTCCAGCTGTACGAGGGAAGATCATGAAGGACAGTCACTTCTTCTTGTACTGGGTCTAGAGCAGATACAACGGAGAAGTTGGTAAAGCTTCCGCGTTCGAAAAGCTTGCCAGCAACCTCCAAGACGCTTTGCACAGCGTTCGTTCCTCTGCGCAATGGAGAAATGTAGTCGTACTCCCAGGACTGTGATAGGTCGGTAATACACTGTCTAGTGGGTCCAGCGAGCGCGTTATGCGGCCCGATCTCGATGAAGATTCGTCGAGAGGTCTGGGTGCTGCAAAGCAGTTGTAAAGCCTGCCTGAAACGTACCTTGGACGTCAAGTTTTCGGACCAGTAATCTGCGTCAAACTCGCTGGACTTTTCCAACCCAGTCACTGTTGAGAAAAATCTGACAGGGGTTGTCTGAGCCTGCGTCTGTACCGAACCCATGAGTTGTTTGTACTCATCAACCGCGGCTCGCATATGGTGAGAGTGGTAAGCAGTATCAACAAGAAGCTTTCGGTTGAAGATATCCAATGAGCTTAGCGTCGCAGCCAGCTCATCGATAGCTTCCTCGTCCCCTGACACCGTCGTGTTTTGAGGACTGTTGACGCACGCTACCGAAACAGTTCCTTTCGTAAGCTTGTTGATATGCTTGAGCACTTCGTCTTCTGCCAGCCCGACAGCCATCATGGCGCCTTTGGGTAAGCCCTTTTGACGGCTTATGCCAGGGACCAGGCCCCGAGAGTATGCTACCCGAAGAGCGTCTGGTTGAGTAATATAATTGGCGGCATAAGCTGCTGCAACTTCACCGCTGGAATGACCAATGACGGCATTTGGTACAACTCCCATACTCCTTAGAAGGTCGACCAAAGCAATCTGGATTGCGGTAGTTGCGGGCTGTGCTAATTCAGCCTCGTGAATGCGTGACATGCCACTCTCATGTAGAACTTCCTGGATTAAATCCCAGGTTGCGCCAAGAGCAAGAAGAATGTCGCGCGATCGATGCATCGAGTCGGTGAAGGCCGATGACTGCTTAGCAAGCAGAAGCTCACGGCCCATCCGTGGCCACTGTGCCCCTTGTCCGGTGAAAATGAAGTTGAGAGGAACATCTCCGGCGTTGGCGTTGGCCGTGGTGGGCCCAGTGAAATGAGCAAGCTGATCTATAAGTGACGAATGGTCGGTTGCAACACAGCTAAATCGCCAAGGGTAATGACTGCGGCGGTTGCATAGGGTATGAGAAAGTGAGGCAAGGGAAAATCCGGTCCCTGACTCTGTTGTCCAAGTGCGATATTGTTCTATCATGCCTGTCAACGACGTCCGGCTCTTGGCAGATATGACAAAAAGATGTGGTGAGCTTTGGGTAGCCGGATCCGGCTTGTGGTCCGCTTGTGGGGCGCGTTCAAGGACAAGATGAGCGTTCGTGCCTCCATATCCAAAGCTGTTCACGGAGGCTCTTGGCTTATCCGATTGTGGCCAGGCCTCGAGAACAGTGGGGATCTTGATGTTGCGTTCATGCAGTCGAAGACCGTCTTTCTCTTTTCTGAAATCGGCATTTGGCGGAATTTGGCCATGCTCGAGGCTGACCAGGGCTTTGATCAAGCCTGCCAGTCCACTTGAACCTTCCAGGTGGCCAATGTTGGATTTGATGGAACCGACATATAACGGAGTTGTTCTGCCCTTGCAGAAGACCTCGGCCAAGGCATCAATCTCTTCTCGATCACCCGCGACGGTGCCCGTGCCGTGGGCTTCTACGTACGAAATGCTCAACGGGTCAAGGTTCAATTGCTGGTACAGTCGTTTCTCCAGCGCCGCCTGCGCTGCGCCACTGGGGTAGGTAATGCCTTGGATCGTGCGACCATCCTGATTGACGGCACTTCCAAGAACGACCGCACGGATGGGATCTCCTGCCTCGATCGCTTTGTCGAGACGTTTCAGGACAAGGGAGGCAAAACCTTCACCTCGCCCGTACCCCGAACCACGTGAATCAAAAGGATAGGACCGGCCGTCGTCACCCAGCATATGAATGTTACTCATGCCAATTTGATGATCAGGACCTATGATGAGATTCGCCGCCGCCG
Organism: Pleomassaria siparia CBS 279.74; assembly: GCA_010093715.1. Lineage (NCBI taxonomy): Eukaryota > Fungi > Ascomycota > Dothideomycetes > Pleosporales > Pleomassariaceae > Pleomassaria > Pleomassaria siparia. The sequence goes on along the minus strand of MU005765.1, from coordinate 2,039,721 downwards.
CAACGGCCATGTCGCACTCTCCCAGCTTCAATGAGTTGCAAGCTTGGTGCACAGCGACTAAGCTGCCAGAGCAGCCAGTGTCCAAGGTTATTGAAGGACCTCTGAAGTCAAACACGTGCGATATCCTGTTGGCAGCAATTGCATCTCCCGTTCCAACCGTCTGATATCGCGGTACGTCTAAGGTATCCTTGAATATAGCGCGGTCGTAGTCATGGGTGAACAAGGCTACATGCACAGACGTTTCAGATCCTCGAATCTGATGTTGCTGTTGGCCTGCACTTTCAAGTGCCTCATAGACGGTTTCCAGCAGTATACGCTGCTGGGGGTCCATGGCTGCGGCCTCTTGTGATGATACTACGTGCAAGATAATATAATTAGCGGGAGTCTCCATGACCCGGCATTGAATTGCCCCACTTACTGCTAAAGAAGTCATTGTCAAAGTCGCGGATATCGTCGGTCAAGAAATGCCCTCCAAGGTGGTTGTGAGAGCCGTTTGGATCGTCTGGACTCCGGTTGAGAAACGCTTCCTCGTTGTATCGATCGGTAGGAACATGTGACCAGGTATTTGTGCCTGCGGACAGGATGTCCCAAAGTTTTTGAGCAGATTGTGCACCTCCAGGGAAGCGGCATCCAACGCCAATGATGGCAATGGGGATGTTACTGCTCTCAGACATGTTGAAAAATTCGTGTGGTCGTAAATTCGTGTGGTTGTACAACAGACGATTCCCACAGAGGTAATACTTGTAATAATTCTGGTTCAACAAGACAGCCCCGTTCTACAAAGGTAGGAGTCCAGACTGGCCTTTGATTGCGGCCTAGCGGAATCGATTGCTACCGTTGGCGTTGGCGTCATCCGTCTACACCCTACACCGCCGTACCGCCGTACCGCCGTACCGTCCCGTACGGCGGGCGGCTGGTGCGGCTGCTTCCGTCAAATCCTACACAGTACATTTTTGTATCCACTTTGTTTTGATCAAATTGGGAAGATAAGCAGGGTTGATCAATATCTTCAACGAATAAACGTAGTGTGTACACAGTAGACAAGAGGGTTGACACTGTCATGAAATCGGCCCTTTGCCTGGACGATCTGGCCTCAAATTCCTCTTCCCCTCCTCTGTATACGCCGAACTGGCCGATATCGTGCTCTTCAGAATACAAGGGTAAGTATAGATGTGTGTGTGTGTGTGTGCTAGAAGCCCGTCTTCTGTCAGTGTTTCCTACTGAATAATAACAAGGACGACTCATACAAATAATATTCGAGGCGACCTCGGGTGGAACTTGGGGTTCATCAGAGTGGCAGAGTGGCAGAAGGGGAAAGGCGGGGTCGATTGAGTTCTGACATTTCATACTGCAGATAGGTTAGATGATTAATAGATCGTGGATTGCGGATTGCGGATTGCGGATTGCGGGTTGTGGGTTGTGGGTTGTTGGTTGTGAGTTGTTGGTTGTTGTTGGCAGGAACATGGCCTGCTTCTTTGCGGTTGAATGTGTTGTGGGTCCATAGTCCAAGCCACGTACTTGAGCTAAGACTATCTAAGTAAGGATTGCTTGTGTCTCGTGTCTCGTGCATGTTTCGGGCCGAGAATGGTAATCTCGCGAAAAACTTTCCACGGCCGTCCTAATCCAGCCAATCAGCGTTGCATGGTTTTAGCTCCAGCAACGTGAACCATTTCAGGCACGATTATGTACGTGATACCCCCACGGTTCCTTTTTGGGTCAAGTCAATCGACTTTACTGTGTAGATACCGGTACCTACTCGCCCAACGGCGGCTAATAAGGCGGAACACCTTAGCCATTCCCGGCTGAACGTCAAACATCACCTTAACGCGATTTTGTATAACATCTAGTGTCTGCAGTTTAACAAATTAACTAATAAAAACGTAAATTAAGGTGCTATTATGCAAAGTCTGCTATTAATACCTTCATATTGAACGCTGTTTCTGCTGCTGTGACGATTTAGCTTGCTTCTTTAGGTCTGCTAAGGCAGCAGAATCTCTACGTAAAAGGCAAGAAATAGACAACGTTAACCAGCTATAATTTATAACAAGTGTAAGAGATAGCGGAGGCGACTATAGAGGACTATAAAATTGCGTGCTAGCACACTTAACCTCTACGTTAAATATTATATCCGCTAAATTGTGTTGTTATCGTGTCATGTAGAAAAAACGCGGAATAAAGGTAATTGTAGAGGAAAATTGGTGTCAAGGTGATAGTTAGCGTTGAGGTGGGAAGGGCCAAGGTGGAACACCTTAGCCGGTTGGGCGAGTACATGTAATTACTGTGTATGCTATTACATGTACAGTAGATCAGAACAACATCTGTGTGTTTTGGGATAATTAATAGACATTGTTTATTAATTCCACAGATGGCTTTGATTTCCCCTTCTCTAATTACAATAACTAACTTCGCGACCAAGAATTTTGAATCTCAGTCGTCACTACGATCCCGTCCTCCTGCCTTGGCCGACCACCATCAGAGCTCGTTCTTATGACTTCTACGGATTCTTCATCAGTTAATTCCGTGAATCCCCTGCCACTTTTATTCAAACTCTTGAGGGGGAGAGATCTTTCCCCACTCTCGCCTTCCCGACCTGCACCATTCCCAATACCCATTCGTTGAGAAGAAACATGTAAGCTCCCCTTGAGACCACCAAACGCTCGGCTTCTTGTCACGCGTTCTACTAGCGGTCGGTAGGTCATCAGACAAGCTGAGATGAGGTAGATGCCGGGTTCGGCCAAGGTCCAGATGATCAGTTCGACAGCGTCGTAGGTTCCATCTGTAAACGAATTTGTGACGAAGAAAGTGTGAAATCGTAAGATGGATGCTACCAGACCACTTCAACAATGTTAGCGTCTTCTGAACCTAGCCCGAGACTGCTTGGCTCTCTATGCGACTTTCGGACTTACAAACTACCCACAAGGAACGTGAAAGTGAGAGCGACCTTGATCCGCTTCGTGTTGTGGAGATTCCAGACTATAGGCAGCGGAAGGACAAGCATAATCACGTCTGTTATGATGTTGGGTACACTCGTCCAGACGTAAAATGCCTCCTTATCAATGCACTTTGCTCCGGGAAGTGTTGGGTTGTAGTTTGCTTTGAAGGGCTTACACGCCGCAAGCGATGTAACTACATTGGCGATCGCTCCGCCGATGAGGATGCCGCCGAGAAGATAGATGATGATCTGGACCGATCGCGCCGGGAAAATCCTCTTGTAGAGAGCCAAGACGGCGATTTTTGGAACCATGACAGTGACAAAGTACAAAGTCGCGAGCGTGAGGAGATATTTTCCCCATGTGAGTACTTTTTGAGGCTCATTCTCTTCCAGATACTCGAGATGATGACCGACGCCCCCGTGATAAACACTGCCTAACGATTGCCCATTAGTGGATTATAGCTTCGCAAGTAATCGAATACACTCACCAATCCCAACGCCAGCAAGGGCCAGCTGCAATATCAAAGAGACAAAAACAAGAGCATCTTCAAAAACAAAGTGAGCTCCGAGAACCATCTGGCGCGCATAGAAGCGCAAAGCTACAGCGATGATTTGGAGGGGAACAAAAAACCCGGTGAACCATTGTAACTGCCAACCAATGCTTTCCGAAGACATCGGGGCTGCTGAAATAATGCCGAAAGAAGCTTGTAGTGCAGATTAAACGGTGACTTGGGTAATAAAGAGAATCGGGCAAGAAAGGAACGACATGTGGAAGATGAAATGCTTATTTGCAAACGTTTCGAACCCCTTGAGTGTAAGCCCAAATTGGAAGGTTTGAACGTGTTGTACGTATTCGCCTGGGATGTAACACGCTGAAATCAGCGCCCTGCAATAAGCCCACCAATATATCATCGGTGTCCGATCCCAACACGGCAATCGTAGAGCTTTGCGGATGGCTGCATAAACCCTGCTCCCTACAGGGGCTTCAGCCAACAGGAGGGGCTCTTCTTGACGCCTTATCCAAGCCTCGCACGGCAGTTGCAAAATAGCCGGTGAACTTATAGAATCTTAAGAGTCTCTTCGCACGGGTCTGTACGAGATCTGTATTGTTGAATATAATGTCTCATACGGACTTCAGACAGGGTTGCTGCATAAACGCTTCCTATAACCAACCACCAACAACCTAGGCTGATACATACCAATATCCTTTCCTCCGTTAATGAACCACTGTCCCGGGAGGGTTCAATCATCTATCCGCCCAATCGATTGCCCTAAGAGAGGACTAGAAGCGAGCATTTGGGTATTTCCGGCTCTTATAAGAATTGGGTATTCCCGGTTCTTATAGGGATTGGGTATAAGGTGTCCTGATTAGTCTTCACATCTAGAAAGAAAGAAAGAAAGAAAGAAAGAAAGAAAGAAAGAAAGAAAGGATGCGAATAATCTGTCACCGCGCCCTATAATCTGTTAAAGGACCACAGATCTTTGCGCGGCTTGTTGGAGAAATCAGTAGTTTTGGCTTAATTACCAAATGTCTTTTGGTATACCGTGTGTAGGTAGTGAAAGAGATGCACATCGGACTTCGGCGCAATTAGTGCCGGTTTTTGGCTGAGTGAGGCGAGTAAGCCCCCACTTCATGCAAATGTGTGTGGCACGGATACGGCCCCTCATCTCAATGTCATTTTTTGTCAACAAACGACCCAAGCCCACTCCGACGACAGCTCACATATTATCTTCTATCCCATTCTCGACATCCCTTATCGAGTACTACCTTTCCATCGAATCGCAACAAATATGCCCACCAAACATGCTCGGATCGCCAACTGGCGTAACGAGCTGATTCCAAACATTGTGGACCATTTGGCCAAAGTAACACCATCTGCCCCATACGCCCTCTATCCCAATTCACCCACCACCTATGATGACGGATATCGCACCGTAACATACAAAGATTTTGCCAACGCGATCAATGGACTTGCCTGGTGGTTACACGAACAACTGGGACCATCCGAGAACTTCGATGTTTTGGCTTACGTTGGACCAAATGACATTCGATACACCGCACTGTTGCTTGGTGCCATAAAAGCTGGCTATGTGGTACTGTGAATGCCTCCCTTTTTGCGATTCAAATCTCACAATCTTGCCTAGGCTTTCTTCACTTCTCCACGCAACAGCATCCCTGCCCATGGTGCCCTGTTCGACCAGCTCAAATGTCGCACAATACTAACGCCAACACCGGCGCCTCCAGCAGTGGAGCACATATTGAGCTCTCATCCTATGAAGCACCTCTCAGTACCGAGTGTGGAAGACCTTCTCGACAAGGTCCATCCGCACTACCCGTACAATAAGACGTTCGCAACGGCTCGCACTGATCCATTGGTAATGGTGTAAGCTTCCCTGTAACCGGCTACCTCTAACAAGAGTTCACTGAATCCTTTTTGCAGTCATACATCGGGCTCTACGGGTGTTCCCAAAGCACTGATATGGACGCATGAAACAGCGGCAAGGCATTCAAGGTACAGTGCCAGGAACCCACCACCCGGATTGAAGTCACAGGACAGCCTTCACCAAGGTAAGCGTATGCTTAACACGTTCCCACCTTTCCACGTAAGCAGACCCACAACCCAAAACTGGAATTTGACTTACCATGGGCCAGGCGGCTTGCATTGCTATCCATCTCGTCCACGGCGTCCCATTCGGCACCGTCTCAATTGCTCCTTTGTCTGGATCTATTGCCACTGCTGAAGGCGTAGTGCAAGCGCTAAAGACGACTCCTGCCGAAACCGCCTTTCTCGTACCGTCAATAGTGTCGGAATTAAGTCAAAGCCCGGAACTGCTTGAATACTGTTCAAAGCATCTCGAACTTATCATTTACGCTGGCGGCGATCTTCCTCAAGCGATAGGCGATAAAATTGCCGCCAAGTTGCCCATACGTTGCAATTATGGTTCTACAGAGGTTGGCCTTGCCAACCAGCTGCTTTCCCCAGAGATGACAGCGTTCGATTGGCGCTACGTACGTCCCCATCCCGATTTGGGACTCAAATTTGAGGAAGTCACGCCTGGCATGTTCGAAATGGTTGTCGTCAGGGATCCAAAGTACGAGGATAGTCAGCTTCCATTCAGCATTGGTCCTACGATGAAAGACCTGCAAGCCTTCCGAACGCGCGATCTTTTTGTCAAACATCCCACAATACCCGACTTTTGGGGCTGGCGAGCACGAGCGGACGATATCATTGTCTTTCTCAACGGTGAGAAGACGAATCCGGTTTCCATGGAGCAGTACGTGACGGCGCAAAACGAGCAAGTTTCTGCCGTATTAGTTGTCGGAATGCAACGGTTCCAAGCAGCCTTGCTCGTCGAACCTGCAGCAAAATTGGGAACCCTCGACGCAGAACAAGCCGTTGCCTTTATCGAAGCAATCTGGCCTTCCGTCTATGAAGCAAATAAAGTCACGCCGGCGCATGCCCGCGTCGAGAAATCAATGATTCTATTGACAAACCCGAACAAACCAATGATCCGCTCCGGAAAAGGCACTATCCAGCGCCAAGGCACTGTCGCTCAATATGCGACCGAGATCGATGATTTGTACTTGAGAGCTGACACCGTACTGAGCGGGGCTGAAAGAGCATCAGTGGACACCAAAGATGCCGAACAAGTTACCAAATTCATCAAGAAAACAGTCTCTAAGATCGAGCCCGATCTTCTGCAGGAAGGAGAAGATAATTTCTTCTCTCTGGGCATGGACTCTTTGATGGCGATGAGACTTATCAGAGCATTGAGACATGGTTTCGGGAAGCCAGATCTTGAAGTGTCTGTGGTCTATAACAATCCTGGTGTGAAGCTGCTGACGCGATACATCGTTGGCACGAATGCCATTACGAATGCCATTACGAATGCCACTACGAATGCCACTACGAATGCCACTACGAATGCCACTACGAATGCCACTACGAATGCCACTACGAATGCCACTACGAATGCCACAAAAGCCACGAACAGCAACGCAGTCAGCACAAGAAAGAAGACCGAATTGGAAAGCTTACTAGAAATATATGAGCAAAATATCAAGACCACTGGCGATCGATCACACAGAACAGGGACGGAACCTGGCGAGGTTGTCATTCTGACTGGATCTACGGGCAGTCTGGGCGTTCATCTCCTTGAAGCCCTACTTGCGAACCCCATTATCTCCCACATATACTGTCTAAACAGACGTAAGAATGCGCAAGAATTGCACGAAGCCAAGGCAAAATCCAGCGGGTTCCCACTCGGACAGTTTAGCGAACGTGTCAGCTTCGTACATGCCGTCTTGAACGAGCGCCATCTTGGTCTCGACGAGAAGACATACGAAAATATACGGTCCACAGCAACCCTCATTATCCACAACGCCTGGAGCGTGAACTTTATGCTGCCTCTCAGGACATTTCGCCCTCAGTTCGATGGTCTCTTGAACCTCTTTCAGCTTGCATCCAGTCGTGCGGACCCGCCAAAAGTGCTCTTCATCTCCTCAATCAGCTCAGTGGCGGGACTTGCGCACTCTTCCAACTCGAGCATGATTCCCGAAGAGGTGATCCGGGATTTCAATGCCCCGTACGTAATAGGATATGCGCAATCGAAGTTGCTTTCCGAGCTACTGTGCGATACCGCGGCCCGTCGCTTGGGCATACCCGTCTCCTTTGCGCGTGTAGGACAGATTGCAGGACCAGTCAACAGTGGGACAGTGGCCTTGTGGAACCCGGCCGAGTGGCTTCCAAGTTTGGTGCTCACATCAATCAGTCTCGGTGCATTACCCGACAGCCTAGGTACCGAACTCAACAAGGTTGATTGGGTTCCTGTCGACGTTCTTGCAAAGGTACTTGTTGAGCTTGGGACTGATCTCAGCAAGGGGTTGGCAGGTGCCGAAGTCTTCAATCTAATGAATCCTCGACACACGTCTTGGAAAGACTTACTACCCGACATTACTTCCAGTGTAAGGAAGTATTCGAACAAGCGCATTGACGTCATTCCTTTGGAATCTTGGCTGGACAAGCTCCAAGAGACCGTCGATGGCTTCTCTTCGGCCAATACCACGGACTTGGCCCGCACTCATCCTGCCATCAAGCTCCAAGAGTTCTACGAAGCTCGTATGCTCAATAGCAACCATGTCGTGAACTGGGAGCAGGGTCATGCAACGGCAAAAAGCAAAACACTGAAGGAGTTGCCTGCAGTGGGCGAAGCATGGACGGAGAAGTGGGTTGAGGGGTGGGTCGCTGAAATGAAGTCTTGGAACAGAAATTAGCATGACTCTTTCTCGAATAGATCAAACGGATAGGTATGACGTCTCTTCGGATCCACGCCTAGCCATTTGTGTGCGCGGGAAGCACTTTATTGCATATTAATACACGAAAACGGATTTGCGTCTGCAGCGATCGTATGCAGCGTCCTCACACCCGACTTCTCATCCTAAAGTGTATTACTCCCAAACCCATTTGTAGTCACTCTCCAAAGGTCCCGAGTCCTTTACCACAAGATCTACTGCCTGAACATCTTCTATCCACAGGTCTGTCTGTCATCCAGACGAAGCCTGATCCACCGCACGCCTTGGAGCCCGTAGATGATCCGCCCATCAGGATAATTATTGGGAGAGATGCCTCCGTTTGCATAGGCAATAAAACCTTGAATCGTAGAATTGAGTGTGCGGGAGAAGCTGTGAGGTTGCATGTAGTCGGATAACCCAGCTATCCACTTGAGACCCACGTTTTCTGCAGATACCTATGTATCAGCGTCGAATCTTGCGTGATTCGATGACGTTACCGTATATACTGGATACATGACACCGTCATGCATAAGAACTTGCCAAGAATCGTACGATCATTTACTGCGTGGTCGCACAACCCTTGCAGCTGCGGAATAGTATATAAACTAGGTTATACGCTCTGATGCGTATGTATAACAGACATGTTACCCCTGTATCCGTCAGGGGGAGGTGTAGTCGGGTGAGGCGTATTTATCGGGTGAGGCGTAATAGCCGGGTGGGGCGTAATAGTCGGATGAGGCGTACCGAATAGTCGGGGAGGTGGACTAAGAGGGGGCCTGCAATCTAAATAGGTTAGTCATCTCCATAGAACAGAAAATTCCAACTTTTCCTAGGGTAAGATGTTAATATTACTACATATCTTAATCGCCCACCTTCAACCCATCTTTGTTGCTATAGCCTATACCGCCAAAGCTTGCACGAGAAACAGCAGAGAAACAGTGGAGAATTTGAACCAAAGCTAAAACCATTGTTACATTCACTGATCATTCTATTCTTAGGGGAGACGTATGTACATATGTACAGTACAGTATAACCATATTCACTATGTTACACTATAGATCTCGGCTAGGGGGGAGTGGGGGCGGGGCGGGGCGGCGGGATAGTTTTAGGGGAGGCGCATTAGTCAGGGGGGGGGGGCCGCATAACCTGTTTTGTATGTACGGTATTTGTACGGTACTCGCCCAACGGGGGGCTAAGGTGTTACCTTGGCGCGTTGAGCGAGTATGGGCTGGTTTTCCCGTTTGGGCCAGCAGCATGAATAATAAAGCCATCAATTTCTGGGTGCTTTGGGATGAACGTGGTCAACTGAAACGCAGATGCCATCTGATCTAGTCTATATAGCTGATGATATGTGTTGCACTCAACCGGATCAAGAGAGAGCACAGCACCAATATTACAAGTCTGCTTGATTTCTCGCGACCAATCAGCGAATGCGCTATTCCAACTCCAGCATCCACTGCATAGTGACATATTGCTTGCTTTGCAGGCATTGGGGAGTATAAGAAATATCGATGAATATGATATCATTGAGTATGATCGCGATGTTCCTATCTATGTGTCCTCTCGTGATGCCTATAAGGGTTAGGGCGCTAGTGACATATGACGACACCGATTGTCCCACGTTTAACCTCCGTCATGTGACCGTTCTGCTTCCGTCATGTGACCATCCAACAAGGAGAGCAAATATCTACATACACTTCAGTTTCGAAGAGCAGTGGCCGCACGCTCCGCCGCACCAGAGGAAAGAGATCGTAGTCATTGCGAAAGACGTGCAGAAAGCATCAACTCTTGATGGATGATGTGCAGAAGGACATCTTAACATGTTCTGGATTGTACTCTGGAATGCCGCACGAGGGGGCTTCAGCCCCCACCAAAGCGGCAAGAAAGGAAGCAAGAATCACAATCGTCTTGAACTTTTTCCATTAAGTAGAATGGAAGGTTAGCATAGTCCTCCGAAGCGCAAAAGCCAGCACTTTTCAACATACATGCGAGGAGCTGTCGAAAGGAAAAGTCGGGAACTGAGTCCCATTAGGCGATAAAGGAAGACGTTTGCAGTTCCATTTGTCGTGCCAAAAATGTAAACACCTCTTTGCCGTGCATTGATTGACTTACATCCCCAACACCATCGAAGCCAGTGACGGAATGTCTCGAATTGTGGAACTTTGCAATACGAAAATACTATACAACAAGCGAATATTGAAAGAAATGAAAGAAATGGACAGCCGGAGGGAGAGAAGTTCTTTCTTAGGGATTGCAGTTTGTTTGGTGTAACCGGAGGTCGCACCATGAGAGGGCAACAATAAGGGGGTGCAACCATCGTAATCAACGATGAAGGGTGTCTTCGCGTAACGAATTTGGCTAAAAGCCAATGGCAGACGTACCGAAATGTGTGATTTCGGTCGAGATAGGCCACATTTCTAAAGGTCCCCCCCGGGTTCGGGCCGTTTGTGAAAAGACAATACATATTGTAACCATGAAAATCTGGGGGGGTGCTTTTTAAAAGAGTTCTCTTAACTCGTCATACATATCTCTAAGGTACTGTATCTGAGCAAGAACCAATATGAACCCTTTGAACCTCGGGAACGGTTCGTCAGACACCGCATACATAGTTCCTAGATGCCATGCAAACTATGAGAATTTTGTTAAAGGGAAGGCATCACGCTAGTATTGATAGGAGCCACCGGATAGGCCGGCAGGTGCAGGTTAGCACTTACACTATATACTGATCTCGGAGGGAGATGATTCTTCTCCCTCTTTCAATTCACTTGTTACCGCTTCACATCACAACAAATCTTGGGCGAACGAAGAAACCAACACCCCATCGTGTACGATCTCGCAGGAAACATGTGCTGGGAAGGGCAATCGCAATATTAGAACTGTTGTGATCTTACTCTTTTGCTGGCCAATCTTAGCAAGGTTGTAAGAAGTCATTTAAATGGCCGCGTCAAAGTTGTTACCGAGAGCCAGTTCGGAGATGACAGTATCTAAACACCTCGGCAAGATGGCACGTGAGTGGGCATTCGGCGTCTGTCAACCCGAGAACCGATAACAAATTAACCACCCCGCAATACCCCCGGATCGCTCAGGGAATTCCCCCCAAGTCTTCAATTGATTTTCCCGTCTGGCCCGTCTGGGGGTATAACTGGGGAATGCAGTGTCGTACACGTCGAGGGTCAGACAATTTGAGACCGCATGCTCCAACATGCATCTTCTCAATGCTGCAGCTCTGCTGCTGTCATCGACAGCATGGGCTTTCCTCAATGCGATCGAAAATTCTAGCAGCCTGACAATCGCCAATGATCGCCTTGTTGCTTCTGTCAGCAAGTCCAAGGGCTACATCAACTTACTCACACTGGACGGGCAAAATCTTTTGGGCAAAGAAGATGGCGACACCGGTGTTGGCCCATATCTGGACTGCTACTGCATTCCTTCTGGCTTCTGGACACCAGGTAGGGGCAGCAATGTGACGTATAACCTATACCAAGGAACAGACTCAACGGGGAAGAAGTACGGGGGAATCAGTATGGGTGAAACGTATATCCCTACGGGGCAGCGACTTGAGCAATTTTGGTTCTTGAAAGAGGGGGAAACGGGGCTTCATACCTTCACTCGTGTTACCTATTACAATGAGACTACTCCGTTCTTGCGCAACCTCCAGGAGCTCAGAACTCTGTTTCGTCCAAACCACGTCCCTCCGCTCTTCACCCACTTCGTCACCAATGAGGAATTCTCAGCGCCTAGACCGAATATCACAGACCAGGTGGTTGTACAGGATGCAACATGGTATATTCCAACTAGAGACGACCCTTATGTTACCAAATTGGGCGACTACTTCACCAAGTACACTTTCCAAGACAGCTGGCGCAATCACAAAGCCCATGGCATGTATGCCGATGGATCTGGAAGTGGTAACGGAACCTTTGGCGCGTGGCTTGTGCACAATACAGTCGAGACTTACTTTGGTGGGCCGCTGCATTCGGATCTCGTGGTCGATGGCATCGTCTACAACTACCTCAGCAGCAACCACCACGGTGACCAGACTCCAAACATCACGAACGGCTTCGACCGCACCTTTGGACCCCAGTACTTCCACTTCAATTCTGGGGGGTCTCTTGAGGAACTCCACAAGGACGCCGAACAGTACGGCCTTCGACCAGAATGGAATGCCGACTTTTACGATACCCTCTCTAAGCATGTGCCCAACCTCGTCACTACTTCCTGGCGTGGAACTTTCAAGGCGAAGGTGGACCTTCCCAAGGGAGCGAAGAGCCCTGTTGCGGTCCTCGCCCAGAATGAAGTTGACTTCCAAGACAACGTCTACGATACGAAAGCGTACCAGTACTGGGGAGATATCTCTGCCAATGGCGAAATCACCATCGATCGCGTGAAGGCTGGAACGTACCGCCTCACTGTATATGCAGATGGTATCTTCGGTGACTATAAACAGGACAACATCGTTGTGACAGCGAAGAAGATAACATCAGTCCGCGCCAAATGGAATGCAGAAACTGCCGGAGCGGAGTTGTGGCGAATCGGCGTGCCAGATAAGAGTTCGGGCGAGTACAAACACGGCTATGCGCCATCTTCGACGCATCCTCTCCTTACAAGTGAGTACAGGCTATACTGGGCCGCGTACGACTTCGTGACCGAGTTTCCAAAGGGCGTCGAGTTCAAGGTTGGCAGGGATGATCCGGCCACAACACTCAACTACGTGCACTGGAGCGTATTCGGTGGCAAGGCAAACTCCGTGCGTCCCGAGCCCGTGTACGATAATATCAACAACTGGACCATCCTCTTCGATGCAAAAGCGGAGCAGCTAGCGAAGAAGAAAACGGCCACTTTCACGGTGCAGCTCGCAGGCGCGAAATCGGCAGCAGGAAACACGGATGTGTATAACGCGAGCGAGCCTTACTCGAACCTGCCATATGTCGTGAATGTCAATGGACAGGATCTAAAGCCCTGGGTAATTCCGTAAGTCCCCAAGGAAACAGCTTATGGAAATTTTGGGCATGATGCTAACGGTGATATACCAGCTACTACCATTCAAGTTCATGCGCTGTTCGATCTGCAGTGAGCTGCTATAACATCGCACACAAGTTCGAGTTCGACGCAAAGCTCTTGAAGGAGGGTGAAAACGCGTTCGTGCTCAGTTTACCTTATGCTGGAAAGGACCATGAAACCGCCGTTCTGCCAGAAGGGCTGTATGTACAGTACGATGCCCTTAGGTTGGAGGTGCAGTAGAGGACCATGCGTGGGACGCATATAATCGCCTACTCACCAAGCTAGCGTTCAGAAACTACCTCGCGGTAATAGACTTCATAAACAAGGCACCCATTCAGACAAAGCATCTACCTCTACCCTAAGACTCTACTATAATGTTAAATTACCCTCTTCAAGACCTTGTATCTTGTAGCTCCGAAATAGGTTGTCAATGTTGTCCACTTGACTTTTGTGGAGCGAGAGATGAGCTGTTGGAGCAAGTTCATGTGATTATAACCCGAGGTAATCAGGTAATCATGATGTCCAAAGAGATGATTGCCGCAGTCACGTGATCACTAATGATCGCGTAATCAGCCAGAGAGATGACTGCAACGATCATGTCATCGAAGGTTCGGGTAATCATGTCGATCAGGTAAGTACCCTACGCGACAGCCTTTCATCATGTCAGGGCAGATCAGGGCCCATTCGTCAGCCTTTGATCACGAGGTCAATGTTTTTACAAGGGCCAATTTGTAGCAATTACTTACCTTGATTGGAATGGCATAGAGCAGATGCATTAGCTGAGCAAGCGCAAGTGGTGATATTAGTGATTGTACTTTGAATAGTAGGTGCAAAACACTGAAGAGTTTCCTAGTCACCAAGACGCGATGTCACGTGGGTAATGTTGGGAAGAGCGCGATTGCGGTACATGTACTTGCATGGGCAGCCATGGATCGTGTGGTTTGATCAGACAATGGCATTCCATGTTCCCATGGTAGAAAGAATGGCTGCTTGTGAAGAAAGACTGCCGAGGTCAAGACGAAGAGTGAGGTTAGGTTCCTTGCCGGATGCGGGGTCACGATGATGATGATGAAGGAGATGGGCGAGGTTAGGCAACGAGGTGCACGGGCTTCACGGCAGTTGCATTCTGGAATCATCCGGATAAGGCCGTATCGGGCATAGCGGATCCTGTGACCGTCTCTGGCCGAACATTCCACCAGGGTCTCTTTCACCCAATGGCAGCGTGCAGCGGCGGCGTGGGGTCCAAGTGCCAACCGAGCTCGATATTAATAAAACCATGCAATTATTACTCTGGAGGCCAATGCGGTGCTTATTATAATATTGCAGGCTCCAGTGTCGGGGACTAACCGGTGTGTGTGTGTGTGTGTGTGTGTGTGTGGTGTACTGTACTGTATGTATGTGGTGTGTGATCAGCCTTCAAAGTCCGACACCCACGACGCCCTCACAAAGGCATCACATGTACATACATACACCACCTTCACAGCTTCAGCAGAGACTAGGCCACTCACGTCTCGCCAACACTGCTGCTCCTGTAACCGAGCCCTCAGCGCTGCCTGGATAGATCCACACTTGTCGCATGCACCATAAGCAGTCCCTCCCGCCCCCAACCATTCCATTCCCAACGCAGTCCATAGCAGCCCACAGCAGCCCATAGCATCCCCTGACATTTGGGTCGTATAACTTCAGCACAACAGTTCTGCGGCCCAGGACTTGGTCACTGGTGGGGGTCTGCCCGTCTTCAGGCCCTTGCCACCTTCCATTGCCAGGTGCCACATTGTTAGCATATCCTGGGGGAGCTATCGGCACAATCAAGTCCACACTCGCATACATAGATCCTCCCTGCTTCATCAGCCTATCCGCGTCGCCACAGCCCGGTCCCCTCGTATTGTACCAAGCGCTCGTGTCCACTCTCTGCTGTGTAGCTATACATAAGCCCCGCCTCCCCAGCTGCGTGTTACATGCTGCCTACATACTGCTTTCTGGGGGGACCTCACGTCGTCTATACTTTCTGGGGGTAGACTTTGCTGGCCGCCTGGCTAGTAGAATCACATCGCATCACATGACTCTGGGGGAACCATCCATCATCCAGCTGCTGAGCATCCAGTCTGGACCATTACCAACCGGAACCCTTCCGACATGCTCAATACCTTGGTCAACATTCTCGACCGGCGGCGAGACCACTCAGGCGACGGCCATGCCATGATCGTGAGCATCGTGTCGTGGGTCATGCTCGTCCTCACCATGTTCACCCTTTTCGCTCGCATGGCAATGAAAATGGTCTTTGTGCGGAGCGGAAATAGGTTCGGTTGGGACGATGTTTTTATTCTACTTGCTGCTGTACGTACAGACGGCTACTTCTTTCTCCCCGTCTTTCTCACTGACGGACACAGATTTTCAGCATTGGTCAAACCATTGCAGTGTCAATAGAGGACGCCAATGCCCTTGGCCAACACTCCTTCAAATTGACCCCAGATCAATTAACCATCTTCCAAAAAGTATACCTGGCATCACCCTGTTTACACAATGTACTAACCAACACAGACTGAATATGTTTCCTCTATGCTCTACATCGCTAATATGGGCTGCGCGAGGATATCACTCTGTCTCCTGATTAAATCCATCATTCCTGGAAACCTCTCAAAATACTCCGCTCTAACCTTCGCCGGCTTCACGGCTATCTGGGCCGTCTCCGGCGTCCTAGTCACCTCCTTTCCTTGTAGCCTTCCGAACCCATGGGAGTTCGGAGCGGGGAAGAATTGTTTCGAGCTTATCAAATTCGTCAACTACATCGGTATCACCAATATTGTCGTTGAAGTTCTTCTTGTTATGATACCCCTTTTCGTTTGGAATCTTCGTCTTACCGCAGGAAGGAGGGCGTCCGTTTCTTGTGCCTTTGTGGCACGGCTAAGGTACGTCCGTCTCCTGCATCTCAACAGAATTGTTCTAAATATAAGTAGCATTGTTGTCGCCGTTGCCACCCAGCTAGCCTTTTTTAACCGCTATTCCGCATCGTACGACTTCACCTGGTACTACTGGCGAACTGTCCTCTGCGTTCAGATCGCACAGAACCTCTCTGTCATCACGGCGTGCTTGCCCTATCTGCACCCTTTCATCATCTCCATTCTCTCGGGAGAAACCCAACCCGACAATCTCGTTTTCGACACTTGCCCTAACAGTAGATGCAGCGAGAGGCTTGAAAAGCTTAGCAAGTACTTCGGCTTCGGTGAAAGGTTTGACTCGACGATTTCCAATTCGAGTTCACGGCCCATGAGAGAGAAAGAAGATATGGAGTACTGCAGACCACTTGCGACGTGGGGGCTTGATCGGAGCAGTGCGCACTTGCATTCACAGCACTTCAATCGCTTCCCATCCTACATCGCCGCGCCTATAACAGGCCCCTCTGTACCCGAAAACACGCATGTCTTCAACCGGAGCGTGCACATCGACTCCCTTAAACCCAGCAACACATCCAAGGACCTTCCTCCGATTCCGAAGACGCTTGCTCAAGTCGGGGTTCTACCGTTGTCGGACTGGGACACAGATAGCAATAATGGGGATAAGGGCTCGGCAGCCAATACTGCGAGTCGACGGCCGACTTCGAATTACGTCTTCAACAGAGAGACGGTCATCAGTGTACCTGAGAATCACGAGCTGTACAGCGATGAGTACTGGAGAAAATATCCGCCGCCGCCGCCAACGAGTCCAAGACTACCCGAGAAAGGGTAATTGCACATATGTCAACACTCAATGCATATGTTATTTATCAGTTATACCGTGCATGTCGCCTGAATCGTCTAAATATCTAGATGAATGTAATAACCATGATATTGATAGCCATGTAGTACATATGGTATGACATCAATTTGTGGGTAGAGTGCCAAGGCTACGCGGTTCTTACAGAGCCTCACATTGTGAGGATTTGGTTGGTGGAACGGACGAGGGTTCGCTTGACTATTGTAAGCGGCACAGCTGCCTTGGTCGTTCCGCCACTCGCCAGCTCCCAAACACGAAGACGGAACATAGATGATCTTCCCGCAAAGAATGCATTTTCCCAATCAATCAAGGCTTTGTACATGTACTCGGTTGATGGCACTTGATGTGAAGCCAAACATGGACTTTGTACAAATGCTTCTTCTCCACTCGCGTTTCTGCAATATGTCACCTCATCAACAAACCCTCAACAGCCATCAACCTGAATCAGACCGACCCGTCCCCTCATGCAGTGAGCCCTGTGCCATCCTACCCTCGCCCGTTCTAGTCCCTCATGTACATGTAATACCTAATTGTTAGCATTTGATAATGGAATGTAGTCCTTCTTTTCGCTTTCCGAACTCGGATTGCACGGCTGTTTGCCCAAACGCTGGATGGCTACGGTGTCCGAGGCTATGCACGGACCAGGTAGAAGGTAACCAATGAGAGGGAGGGCCAACGGGGGCGCGTACGTAGGGATACATCAATACATATTATTACGGCTAGGAGGTTGTACGAGCGATTGAGGTAGATATTGCGAGATGGAATGACATTTGTCGAGCGAATCGTGTGTGATACATATTAGATTTGGATGAATGCCATGGTCATGTGATCGTCCGCAACATTGATCCCCAACCGAACCGATGCTGCGATGCACACTACACGCGGTTTCAGTTATATTAGTGTTCAATCTTTATTTAATCAAAGAAAACGATCAGCTTTGTGGATGATAACGTCTACCTAATTACATGCAGGCGCTGCCATCCATCATTTAGCCATTCGTCACGCTAATGCATGCATACTACTATGCATGCTATATTTGCTTTGGTCAGCCTCGTGGGATCGCTTTCCCACTCGTTCAATGAACATCCTTAGTTCTCACTCACGTCATGCGGTCATCTGGTGAGTTCCGAGGCGAGCGTCGCATGCTTTGCCTCGTGGTCTGACAGGCACAATTTATCGCCGGTGCTGTTAAATCTTACACGTAGGAGTAGGTAAGTGAGAGGACTGATTTCACGCAGGAGCAGGTGAGTTATTAGAGCTAACTGAAGCACGTGGTGTCTTGATGACTACAGTAGATACATATGCCGCTCGTATCCATCGGTCGTTTTACTTTGCATGCACATTTGTCATTACAATAACATTGTTCCTGATATATTATCTTGGGCCGACTATACCCTGTCCACATCTACATACATACATAGATCGAGGTATGGCGACACTCGTCACTTTAATTATCGACTTAGCCGAGGAAAGATTTTCGCTGCATCGAACATGGTTGAGATGAGATGGCCGATCAAGGGCTACGCAAAGCAGGAGGATCGTGATATATGCTGGAAGAATCCTAAATTGGCTTACCCACGTTCTTGGGGCTCAGGAT
The DNA here is from genome assembly GCA_010093715.1 of Pleomassaria siparia CBS 279.74. Lineage (NCBI taxonomy): Eukaryota > Fungi > Ascomycota > Dothideomycetes > Pleosporales > Pleomassariaceae > Pleomassaria > Pleomassaria siparia. The sequence continues at coordinate 2,021,145 of MU005765.1, read as the reverse complement.
ACCCATCCTATTCGCCCCTTTCTCTCCTTCCAACTCACACCGCTTTCTTGCACGTGTGTAACACACGTATCGTCCTCCTTCCTGACGGTATTGCGACTGACCGTATACTTGGCGTTTGTGTCTCATCCCAAGGCACTGGATGAGCGGGACGGAAGCATCGTCCATGGACTGTCCTTCAACTCCCACCTTCCCTTCCAATTCATCTCACATTTCCGATCGTGTTATGTAACTGCCGGAAATCTATGCAAGGCTGGATCCTCATTCTATAGGAGCAAATGTCTCGGAACCCATACCATTCCTCCTTGCTCCAACAGCCCCACGTCCATGCCCTGCCGGCTCCTTCTTTGGTCCTTCCATTGACCTTCTTTGCTGCTTAGCAGATCAGCGCCAGATTCCTACGCGAGCCTCGGTCACACATGCACATGCTCCTGCTTTACGATATCAGAGTTTCAAATATTTATGCAAACTCAGCATACTGACGGACAGACAATAGAAGCATGGGAAAATTTACTGTGTATGCTTGCGAAGTCTGGAAACCAATCGGTTTCGTGCAGTAGATAAGCCTGATTGCATTTCGGAGGCGATCCATCACAATTCACCCGTGCATAAATGCATAAGCGCATTGTCAAGACCATTGCGTGGTTATATCATGAAAAGAGTTCTAACAACCCAAGTATATCGGACGTTGTCTATGAGTCAGTTAAGACAGTCTAGCAACGATGACTATGTATTGCTTCGTTCGTGTGGAAACCTTGGATAGAAGGACCCAGAACAGACGATTTCGAATACACGTCAATGGACCTACGATACGTGCCAACAACCTTGGTGACTCGTGACAAATCGCGAAACTCACTTCATGTACACGCACTTTTTTTTCTATCATCATTCCCTAGCTCTACAAATACGACTTTTGATAAATTAATCAACTCCCAAAACAACCACCCTTGAAACCCAACAACCCTCGCCGCCGCACGATTCCCACGGCATGTACTGTGCATATCCCTTGCACTCGCATCCCAGACCAGATCCACGTGTGTCCACAAAAGCCCCCAAATCCTTCGCTCACGCCGAACGCTACTGCCATTGTGCTTATCGATAAGAGCCATTCAGTTACAATCTCACCTTCTATCCTATATTCCCAAAGTTAGAGATAGCCGCAATCATCCTTGGATGAAATTATTTACGGTAGCCAAGTCGAGTTTTGCTATTATCAATGAGCGCCATAGGGGCGTGGTTTGCAGAACATCACGCGTAGACCATACAATAGAAGCGGCCGATGTGAGCTGCCGCCAGCTTCTCGACAAGTGCAACATACACTTTAACATAGACGAGCTTCTGCATCTCCCTTTTACCTCTTTGTATAGCATATCAAATAGCCCATAACCCACATCTTCCACCTTGAAGATTCCAATATATCTACGCTTGCTGTGTCATGTGCTGGCAGGAGAAACTGTTTCAAACTCTGGAATCTCTACGTGGTTGATCATGGAGAGGCTATACTTGAAAAACGCCTAATCTATAAACGTACTTTCAAGGCAGAGAATAACCAGAGCAAGCTTGCAACATCGTGAACTTGATCCCGGCCTGTCCTTTCTGCTCTGCTCACTGCAGTTCAAAATTACACGACAGAATCACCCACTGATTGACTGATCGACTGCATGGCATATTTGTTCCTAGGTAGCGGTATACACGAACAAAGACGACAGCGGTAGAATTGTCCTCTCTTACAAAGCCCAGATTGCAAGTTGGGGAGCAGAATTCATTCTCACTCAATCCGAATATCCACGATCAGAAAGCACTACGAGTACGTCTCCATATCGAATCTTCCATAAGGTGTCCGGTGTAGTCCGTGTACGTTATCGAAGGAGTCGCGCAACATCCCCCACTCTCTATCTTCCAACGGCCGGGCCTCACCATCTTCATACGAATCGCGCGTACCATAAAACCCGGGCACATGCGATCTACTCGTCAGAACTAACAGATAGTGCTAGCGATACGCAGAAGAGGTCGAAAGTTGCGATTGAGGAAACCAACCATACAACGAGCCGAGACGGCTCTCAAGGATGATGTATGGTAACTTCCAAACTTGTATAGTGCTCCCCGTCTGGTTGTATGAACCGGAATATTGTTGTTTTGACTTTATATCTCACTGGGCGAGTGAGAGGTGGACTGTCAGTCTCTTTCTAAGCGTATTGCAGGTCCCTCAATGGTGGCTATGGATATGACTACCATATTCGTATCTGGAAGTATTGTATGTTCGCTTATTTCGTACTCGTTTCAGGGGACAAGTTGAAGTGTGGTCTGGGCAGGTGTGAATTGCAGTATCACGTGCCAGTCACGAGATACCATGTGAGCTGTGCCTGAAATCATCTATTTCCCTTTCTTCCATAAGTCTGATAAATCAAAAATTATGTAAACCCACTCCATAGCCTTACTAGTAATTAATTCCAGGGAATATACTCACGGGTCCACCAAGTCACGTTTCTTCCCTCAATAACTCAGAAACCTATCTTGTCCGAGATGAAGTACAATGGCAAACATTTTAATTTAAAAACTCCAACCGTTCTGCTTGAAAAAAAAAACAAAGGCCTCTTGTTCTGATATTCGCAACAAGAACCTAACCAGAATTTACCAAAAGTACAAGCAAGTGGGGAAATACTTAGGTGCGGGATTACAAGAGAAAGCCGTCATGATACTTCTACCAGGATCTCTGTCCCTAATCATTGACAATATTATCCTCCATCGCGAGAATGAGGCTCATAATTCCGCTTCTCACGTGGCATTCGCTTAGATCTCAGCGACGTCCAACACTATGCCTTCGCCCTCCCTCCAGGGTATTCTTTTTGTTCGAAGAGTTTGGCCAATGCCCTCATCATCTTGGCTATCTTCGTCTTGTCCTCGGTGAAGCGCTTGGAGAATACGTGAATGTACTCATACGCATCCTCATCAAGCCGGTCACCCCGACGACGGCTAGGAAAGTACGGGAGAAGCGTGTTCTCGGCGCCAGCCACGAAGGCCAGAAAAACATCAATTTCGAAAGGTCGAGTAGTCATAAATCAAGTCACAACTGTTGCTCTTGCATTGTCTTCCTGAGAGTGCAGGGGAATTCAGATGAGGTCGGATGACTAAGCGAAGGCATTGTCCTGGGAATGGAACAGCTTCGGGAGCTTACAGATATCGTCGTGCGAGTCTGTCTGCATTCGTCTGCTTCTTGCCCTTGCAATGGCTTTCTTTGGTTGTCCCTTTGTCTGAGGAGGAGGTACAATGGTCTCTTCTATATTCTTCCTAGCATTATCTTCCAACCGGCGGATGAGGAATTGTTGCAGCTCGCAAAATATAGAGGATGCGATATTGGCACCATTTTCGCAAGCCATTTTCATCAGTGGAATTTGGACGGGTATGAGCTTTTGTGATACGCCGTCAAGCGCCAGCTTTCAAAAATCGACAGATGCTTGTCGCAATGCGGGAGGATGTTCACTCGTGAAGACAACTTCCATGATCAGGCAGCATACGCTGCGTAACGTTCGAATAGGGAAGACTTGCACCAATCCCATCCATGCGCATCCTCATATGAGTTGATGGTGGCCGCTCTGGATCTGAATGAGACTGAGACCATAGATAGTTGTTCAGGTGCCAATAGAACTGATCTCACGGCGGAACAGGTGTGATGGTGTATTACCAAGCGTTCTTCGATCACCATACAAGATGATTGCACGAGGCATTCGTCATACAAGACCCCCGCCAAAAGTCCAAGCATCCGGAACCGTCGAGATATAACACTAAACCTCGCTGAGCGCTACTCAAACACTCAGTGTCGTCTATGTAGGAGTTCTGGTTCGAACACAAGCTGTGTTCGAAAGCTAGACATGCGGGATCATGATTAGATGATGGACGTGGTTGTAGATGCACTGGAGTATTTCGCAGTACTCCTATCTTAGTACTGTTTATTACTTGTTTCTTTCCCTAATTATTTGTAGTTGCTTCATAATAGTTCACGTTGTAAGACAATCCATGATGGCAGAGACCGCTCGGTTGCAGCATTATATTTACTGCATCTCTGCTGTAATTCTGGAGACGCTCTTGCACAATCCTTGCCATCTCGTTGCTCATCTGCTGGTGGCTCTCTGGGTCTGCCTTACCGGGATGTGTCACGTGTGAACAGTTAACGCACGTAGGTATATTGTTTTGTGAAGCTGTTCCTGCTCGACCTCTTGAGTCTTGATATGGACCACACAGTACTCTGCCACCCTATCAATCAAAGAAGGACACAACTCTCGAAGGCCGAGATACTCGAAGTACACGTTCAAGTACTCTTTTTTCAAGACGTTCATTAAAGCACCAAGGTGCTGCTGGGAAGTTCAATAGTGATAATTGATGGTGTCCATCGGCCGGCATCAGGGGCAATCCCTAAATTTCCAACAAGCACCACCAGTACTGCTGTATAACTGCATCATCGTTATCACCAAGAGGAAGATAAGATGTGAAATCACCTATGCCGCAGTAGCCGCATATATATCCACCTTACACGCATTTTCCAACAATCCAACACTCCACGCAAACACAGCCATGAATGCAGCAAGTAGATCAATCATTCCCGAAGGCTTCTTCACAAAATAGAGTCTCGTGATCGCGTCCACAAGCAGCGCAGCAGCAAGCGGCACACTCGCAAAACTCACGATATTTCCTATGGTCGTTTTGGGAAAATAAAACGTGTCGTCAAATCCAAGGGGATGGCCTTTCTTAGGTTTCCGCTTGCAAAACAGGTAGCCGAGATAGTTCGCCAGAAACATGTTTAGGCGGTCTTGGTGAGGAGGGATACGGAGGGCTATCATGCCATATTTAGCTTTGCCATCGAACAAATCTTTTGGGGTGGCCTACAAGGGCAGGGTGGCCAGCCTGACGTACTACGGATCACATGCAGCCGTATGGTAGAGACCTTCCACCATTCTAGGTTGTAACGACTACAGATTGTACAAGTGACCTTTTGTCTACCCTACCGTACGGAAGTACCTCCAAACTAAGACGTTACGTTACCTACCTTGCCCAAACGTATTGTAGTACGTCAGGCTGGTCACACTGCTTCTCCTTCTCTTCTCCACGTTCTGCACGTTTCTGAAGCACCTCCCAGCATCGTGCGTTGAGCTTAGCTTTCATCCATTCTTCCGCTTCGTCATCTACGTTCGTTATCTCTACATTCTCTACATCGTATTCTTTGAACCTCGACTCCAAATCGAGGATCTCGGCTTGTAGATATAAGAGGTTACATGACGGAAGCCAGTTGAAACGATGGTAGAATTAAAGGTCAGACTCTGAGGATAGAAGAGCGGAGAAATTGGGAAGGCCTTGGAGGTACTTCAGCTCGGGGCTCGAGAGGCTGCTCGACGCCGTGCTCTTTAGTGATTTCAAGAGTTTCAAAGACCCGTACAGGGTTCCGCGACGGGGGACCTCTACGAGCAGACGTGGAGGTGGGCGGTACTTCCTATAGACCTTTGCAAATCATTCGTGATCATTCATGTCGTGGCTGATCTTGAGGCTGAGCACAACGTGAGCCACAAACACAGACTAAGCTGCCCACTCATAATCCTCCACACTATTTTGGTCCTCCTATTACAAAACACCAAGCATTGGCATCGCTAAATTTACAACTTTCCATGGCTTATGCCTCGTTGATGGCTTTCTATGGCCAACTTCTATTCACGTCATCTCATTACAAAAGTCTGAGTACTCACCACCCAACATCTCGCAAACGGAGTTGGCAAGCGTGAGGAGTGCTCAAAAATCACCACAGCTTATCTTGGTTTTCTGAACAACAGACACGATGTTGGATATACTGCAGGAATAGAAGAGAGTATTTCGTGCGAGTAGACCGTTCAACAATCGTCTCAGGACGCAGTGTTTTACTGTAGAAAACACTTCCAGCGGCCAAATAATTTCCACAGTTCGGCTCCAAGGTTTCTCGTACGAGGTCAGCGTAAGCTACAACTCAGTGTACGCCAGCAACAGCTGCTCAGATGCTAGATGGTAAGACTGATTCTCGCTTGGTGTCAGATACCAATCCATTTATTTTGCAGGTACCAGGAGGTTGAATTGAGTCTATATAGTCATTTCATCTTCCTTTCAAATGTCAACACCGTCTCCCTTACCACACTTATCTTTTCCTTTCTTGTCTTTTCCTTTCCATGTTCTTTCAATTCGCAAGATGATGGCAATGCTTCCCATGACACTGTTACTTTCGCTCTTCACTCTCGTGTCGGCAAACCCAGTGCGACAACATCATCTCCCCAGGAACTATGCTGCGCTCGGTGACAGCTTTTCCGCCGGTGTCGGCTCCGGTCAATTTTTGAACAAGTCTCGCGATGGACTCGATTGCAAGTGCACCCACCAAACATCTCATCCTATCTCTAACACATCTCTCAGTTCAATGCATCCGACAAAGCGGCGCTTACCCCCTGCAACTCCAGCGCATAATCCCCTTCACCAACCAAGGCCCCAACTTCGAATTTACCCTCTCTGTGTTCCATCCCAAGCCTCAGGCATACGTGCCTCTAGTCGCTCAATTCGCGTACAAGATCCTCGTCGACTCTTCGTAGTACGTCCACTCCCTTTCCCCTGTCACGCTCTATTCAATCATACTGACGCATTCCAGCGAGCGCAACGTTTACATTGGACCTACCAACCATTGTCGCACCCACCACTGGAACAGTTGGAGGAACGATGGCTGCGCTGGATATGAAGTACCGGACAAGTGCGCAATGGTGCTACACAAAGATCAAGCCCCAATAGTAGTTTGTGAAAACGGGGATAGCTTTAAAGCCAATCGTGCGTATTGAGTTTGTTAAGAATTTGACGTTTGATATATTGTGACGGCGTGGCAGCGTGGCAGCGTGGCAGCGTGGCAGCGGGACATTGGGTAGGATGCTTTTTTTATTGTAATATTGTATAGTTCATCTCTACCTCAAACGACGTCAAATTGCTTCCCCCCCATCCCCTCTCTTTCGAGAAGTCTATGTGAGACAGTCAGCTTTTGAATGAGTCGAGTAAAATTTCGACTTTAATATATCACGAGATATCATACAAAGACATGTATCATTCATCAACCTTGGTGTTCCTCACTCAACTGCCTATCTGATCTACAAGGGGTAAGCTTACAAAGTAGTTGGTGGCGCAACCCATACAGAATTTAATATATCCAACCAATCGCTGTGCATGGAGATCTGTTTCCCAGCCCCGCACATGTTTCGGCCGATATCACAGCTAAGGCACAGCCCAAGACGATCTAGATCACTGATAGCTGACCAGCTCTTCCATTTCTACCTCTTTGCGCCTCTCGTTCTCTTCCTCCTTTTCCTCCTCTTCCTCCTCTCTTTCCAGCTCATTGTGAATGTAACGAGAAGCATTCCATCATGTTCTGGCGCTTCTGGTCCTGCTTTGGATGCCAGACGAGCGAGAAGGGCGAAGACAGCGCATTGCGACCACGACGCGCGAAGATACCGAAAAACAAATATTCGGCCACCGGCTATGCGGGGAAGCGTCCAAGCGTGTATACGGATGAGAAAGCAACGTCCAGAATCGACGACTTGACTGACGACTTCGACGATGATGCGGAAGAGCAAACTACCATCATATCCGAGAAACAGCTCGAAGCAGACGATGACACCATTGCCATCACGCAAATCGACCAAGAGATTGCGAATCGGCAAAGCTTGAACAGGAGGAGTTTGGGATGTTGGAGGAAGTCGAAACGTGAGTAGCCACTTTTTTTCCCGAGACGTGTTTAGGTGGGATGGATGAATGCTGATGGAAATGTAGTGGATGTGCCTGCTCTAAGTCCGAAAGATACAGGCGACGAACTCCATCGGCGCGCAGAGTTTGAGAAGATGATCAAGAAGATGAGGGATGATGATCGAGATGTCGCGTGGGCGTTTGAGAGGGAGAGGCGCGAAAAGTGGAAGCTGGATCACAAGAATGGAAAGTCGCAATAGACATGAACGAACATTTTGAAGTGAATAACGCTCCTTAGATATAATACCAATGCACTCATATGCAACCCCCCCCCCTTCGACATGTTGCATTGTCACTTTTTGCCATTTCCCAAATGTTACCTAGTTCCTTCGCGTGCTTACTTTTTCTTTAGCTCTTCCAATTCTGCAAGTGCTCGTGGCCAGCGCAGGGCACGTGATCCAGCGTGTGATTTACCGGACACACTTG
>MU005765.1:1973733-2012912 GCA_010093715.1 Pleomassaria siparia CBS 279.74 | reverse complement strand
CCCACCCCTCCGACCTCGAGCACTCTCGACGTGTGTATCAAATCCAGTTTTACATCGATTAAGAAAAGAAAAAAGGAATGCTCAATCATCTCAATTTCCCTTTTCCTGCCTTGGACCTGCCTCGTCCCTATGCGCTTCGCATTCCTCGGTCTCTGACTCTCCAGGTTTCCTTCTTCGCTCGCAGGTATGTACAGCCGCATCATTGGTCATCTTTCTCGATTAATCGGTGAGGCGCAACTCTGTCGATCTGGTATATTGGTAACTACGGCATGGGCGGAGATAACCTGCTTGAAGCCACCATCGTAACGCCGACGGGTGACATCTTGCCAGCGTATCCCTGCCACAACGCGGACCTTTTCTTCGCCATCCACGGTGGTGGAGGAGGAGGAGGAGGAGGAGGAGGAGGAACCTTCGGTGTCGTCATCGAAGCCATGGTGAAGCCAAAGACCACACTGCATACGTTCCGCATCGGGTCACTCTCCCCTAATATTATCTCAACAAAGTACTGGGACCTCATGGCCTTTATCCACACACAACACCCCACCTTGAAAGAAGGTGGCATACAAGGGTACTACTACATGGTCGGACCGCCTACATATCCTACATTGTACGTTGGCCTTCGTCTGGGCAGTTCGTTTGTGTCGGACCCCAAGGACCTGCATGAGGAAGCATCCCCATTTGGCTCAGCGATCCGTTAGCGTACCGCAAGCGGTTAGCGCCTTGGCATCCACTTTCATGTCTTCCCATATAGACACGTAGACACTCATTATCTCAATACACTTACGTTATCTGATCTAGTTACTCCGTGCCCCGACTTTCCTTTACCATAAAACTCCCGTATGTATCCAAAACGGAATATAATTACCTTTGCAAAACGACTAGAACCACCTTGGGCCTTTACCCAATTTTCCTCTTCTCTTCCTTAACCCCCCAATCCCAAATCTCGGTTTCAAACCCTGCCAGGCTACCTCTCCTTCGAATCCACTAATAGTCGTCCTTGGTCCTTTCCCATTCATTCGTCTACATGATAACTTCTCCAATTGTGGGAATCGCATGTCACGCTTATTCGAAAAAGCGCTTCGACGGAGCTTTTGCGCCAAGGGGTTTGGGTGGGCCCCGTAGCCCCTTTTCTTTTCCTTTGCAGCAGTTGGGTCTTGCGGATATGTACAGTACACCCATTGGATGGTCGACAACTAGGTAGTAGTACATGACAGGGGGGTTTCGACCGTTTGTGTTACACTGTTAGAGTCTTCTTTCTAACATTCAACATGCGGTAGACATCCCTACTACAAACAGACTAGTCGGTACTGAGTAGCTTCAAAGACTCAAACATCCGTGACGAGCTCGTGGACCACATTCCGGAAGACTTCCGGTGGCAGATCAAGGATATATTCATCTTGTCTTCAACGCGGGCTTCCGATTGTGCGGTGGTTGTGCTCACCCGATGAATAGAGATGATGTACAGTGGAAGTAGTAGTAGTAGTAGTAGGTGGAATAGCGAGTGGAAAGGCGGGGAGCTCACCTTGTTCAAACTGCGGACGAAAGGGAGGGTATACCATGGCCGTAGAGTAGGGTGAATGTAAGAGTGTGTAGGGAGGAGAACTGGAAGAGTCAAAGGTGAAGACAATGGGGGGAAGGCGCAGACACCAAAGCTCCAGCTGAGTATGAATGGAATGGAACGAAGCAACCATGTCTGTGAATGACACGTTTAAACTCGACAGCTCGAGGAAATCGGCTGCAACGTCAAGTGGTACCTCTCTTCTTGTGTCTAAAGTGATCTACGATCCAAACACTCAGTTTCGTGGCTCGAGCATTGCTACTTGAACGCCCTAACAATACCAAACCAGCCCTCTAACATGTCCCACATTCATATATCGTGTTAATCTCGTTCAACTATCGTTCCTCAATGATAGTTAGTGACCGCGATACCAGGCTGCTTGTGCTCCTGGTACGAGTGATCATGATCCGTATACACCTCTTGCGGAACACCGTGGCCATAGTTGTCATGATCCGGCACATGGCGCATCATCCCATACCGCTCACTGTTACCCTTCAGAGGCGTGGGTCTGTTCCTACGGCTCGAGCACCAGCTAACATTAAAGGAAGGTCAGTGAAATTCACCTTGAAATCAAAGGGCTCAAAAAAAGGGTAGGAGAACTTACTAGAGCAACCCAGCGATGATGGCAATGAGCAACAGGCCTCCTCCCACACTTGCACCGATGATGACCTTTTTGTCTACACCCCCAACTGTACCCTTCGTCAATTTATCTTTCAGTGACTCATCGTCGTTGTTGCTTTCGTGATTCGTAGCCCCGGCGGTTGCTGTATCTGAAGGTGGAGGAGGTGGCACATATGAAGTCGGGCTTCCGGATGTAGAAAAGAGTGACTGAACACTCTCTCCGAACTCAATGACGCTGGCGACGCCGGAAGAAGTCGATGCAGGGAATGTAGCAGTCTCTCCAGAAGGCACCGATACAACGGTAGTCTTAGTCACTGTGTACTGCGTTGTCTTTTGCTGTGAAACGGGGCAGTTGATCAGTGTAGTATTCATGCAGGTCACGCCGGTATAAATGTTGGAGGTCGAAATCGTGGTAGTCGTCAGATCCGCTCGTTGTAATTCAAATGCCCTGGGCGTCACAGCTGGAGCTGGTGTTGGATTTCCCTTAATAGCACAAGCACTTGAAAGCTCAGTGTAAAATATGGGAATCGACGTCTCGGCAACAGGTCCATATTCGATATCTGCGACCTTAACAGTGGCTCCAGCAGCAGCACCAATGGCAAATGCATACCCCTGCACGACCTGGAGCTCGCAATCATCGTCTTTTGGCGCTTGAGTTACGTTGGTGACGAATTCGGCTACGTTGGCAAAGACGCCAACCTCAATACCGCCGCTGATGTCAGGCAAAGCTGGGAGAGTCGTCGGTGTTGAGAGCTCGAACCCTACTTGTGCGCCAATTTTGAGGAAGGCAGACAGAACTGTGCCGGCCTTTTCGATAGTTACGGGAAGGAACTCAAATTTTCCGCCGTTGCTAGACGTGGAAGTTAGATTTGCATGTTTATTTGAGGGAAATGAACATCTTACAAGCCAATACTTCCAACTTTGTCGTCAAAGAGGGGAATATGTATGGAGATGTCGTCTTCAAGCTTGATGTGGAATCCGCTGCTGATATCGATTTCTCCTTCAACCATCAGGATTAGATCGATGGTGAAAACGAGACCCGCTTTCAGATTCTTTCCGATGGAGATACCGAGCGGGCTGTTAGACGAGAACAGATTGAGATTGTAGGTAGCTCCTGCATTCAAGGAAGTCTGCAGTGCAACATACATCTCCATGCCGTCGAACGTGAACCGAAGATCGGATTGAGGGATGGTTGGGACATCCACATCAAACGTGTAATTGAGTGTCGGAAACTCAAAGTCGTCTGCATCGAAGCCGTCGGAGGCTTTCACGATGACACCTGAGAAGTACTCTTGAATGTCGTCGACGACGTGATCTGTGAGATTATCCACTTGCACTTGGACGCTGTCAATGGTCTTTTGCATGGCCATTCCAATGTCGAAATCCTCTGCGACAGTGAGGCTTGCTTTAGCAATGCCTTTGATGTAACATGTCGTGCATGTAATAGTTACTGTGCCTGCGACGTTTGCGTTTGGAGCGACCTCGTCGGGGTCCGGTGCACTACAGAGCAAATTTCAGCCAGGCGTTCATGAATGTTGATATAGGCAAGGCTTACTAGGTGAATAGAGTAGCGCCATTCCAGCTGTGATCCAAGGTCACGTTCGCATCAAAAGCGACTTTTCCTTTCTCTTCCCTGGCCTCGTAGAGTGCTCGTCCAACAGCTCGGTATGTGTCTGCGGTTGATGCACCGGGTGCATTACGAACTCGGATAGCAGGGGTCAGAGGTGTGACTCCAGCGGCGACAATATTGAGGCACGAGGCCAAGCCAAAGGCGTATCTGGAAAGCATGCTGCCACTTGTGAAGGCTGGCACACTGGTACGGGGACCGATGATGAAAAGCTAGCTGGTACCGGAAAAAGGTCGAGGCTATCCAGTCCATCTTAAAGACAATCTTTCGGACACTTACTCTACGCTGCAACTTTTTTTCTGGGGCGAAAAAGTGAGTTGGAACGATATTTGCATCAAACTATGCCCGTTGAAGCGCCACAAGGTGGCTAGGGCTAGCTCATCTTCTCATATGGGTCCACTATATATGTACTGCAAGCAGGGTTTGTAAGATATTCCTTCAGCCTTGTTGTTAACTTTTACACAGTAGTGCTTGCGCAGCGCATTTGTTCTAACATATTGTTGCCTGCTGTTTAGACTATCAGAGTGAGGTTGACTTTCCGGTAGCTCATACTGAATCACACCAGGCTGTCTTGACAACGTCTTGAAGTCTTGGTTGTGCGGCACAGCAATCACACCAAAAAGCCAACATTGGGGGCCTTGTCGAGCTCGTACATACTGCACGGGAAGGAACACGAGGCCCGTGCGTGTACGGGGGAAGGACTTGGGGAGCACTGCCACGGGGTATTAATAAACAGCCAATACGCGTGTATTGCGTCCAACAGCAATGAGTCCACAATCCTCCAACCGCATGACTGCTTGTTTAGGCGATCTTGGTTTCCTCGAGGTTTGGCGTGGAGGTATTCTTGACCTCAATATCACACTGGTTGACAACGCATTGTGGGGAAGACCAGGAACATGAGTCTGTCTCCGAGTAGTGTCAGTGTTGGGTCAGGCGCTGCAGAATAAGGAATTACGACACAATAATAGGATAATGGGCGAGATGGGTGACAGACGAAATGAGTGAAATGCAGGAGATGAACAAATAGATAATACTTATGTAAGGAGTGTGATACTGGAAACATGGTCTCAGGAACCGTACCTGATTTCGACCTGGTCTCTGAGTTACTTACATAACCAGCGCTAACGTCTAGCGCCAGCTATACGGGCCCTGGAGTTCTTAGCTCCCTACTCTAATATAAACCTACTATGAATGTCGCCCCGTTCATGTATCCCTCTGTATTTCTGTCGTCGCAACCCTTTCTGAACGAAGCCATCGTACACCGCTATTCATAATCTGCATCCTCCATTCCCCCCTGCACACGCTCATCCTTGCCAGCGACGCCGACAGATACGCCGCAATGGCTCCTTCTTTCGTTCTAGGAGCTTACATACTAAATCCGAAACTCTCAGCCTTGTCTTTCCATTCCCACCTCTCGTCCCTCTCTTCATCTCCTGCCCCTTCCCCTGTTGTCCTTGTCGAGGCTGATGGATGGGACGGTTACGAGTCTGAAATCCTGCTAGACAATCGGGAGGGTGTCGAGAAAGACTTTTATGGACTTCTGGTCAGCGGTCGACCCCGACTTTCAGATAACCGTCGTGTTCGCCAGTGCCCTCAACCCGACCAGAGAATTCAGAGCGACGTTAAAGAAACATTGCCTCTGGTATGCCCACCTATCCATTGATCGTAGTATGACAGGTGCGTATTTTCTGCCGCAACCTTTCCGCCAAGGATGCAGGAATCTATCGCTCACAAGCTTGCCAACTGCCTATTCAGCATCAAACATTCGGGCAAGGCAAACGTCCAAGATTGTACCAGTCGGGCTTCAACCTAGTGTTTGAATATTATGATTTACGACTAATAAATTACATCTCCGGCAGTCAAGGGATTCACCATTACCTCCTTTACAACTTCCAAACCTCCAAATTCCTGTACCTCCCCACTAGGGGCTGCAACTGTCTGAACGCGATCCTGCCTTCGGTCACTACAGGCCCCGTGTCCGTCTTCGTATCGTCAAAGCTAAACAGGAGCAGTCCATTCACCGAGAAGGTCACGTTTCTTTTATCCTTCACCACTTCAATCTTATAATACTGATCCTGTACATCCTCGACGCTCGGAATCGGATCCGCGCCCTGACTGACAAGATGGAAGCCCGGACTCTTCCTCAAATTCGCAACATGAAAGTTCCTCTCCGAGGGTAGTGAACGCCTGAAGTAGGACGCATGCAGGGTCCTGATATCGCTCGAATGGTACTGGGCGTAACTCCCGTTTCTCGGCTTCAGGCTTGGATCGAAGATGGAGCCTCCCGTGACGGACTGCGCGCCGAAGAAGAACATGGCGAGACCCGGTTCCGCGATGGGAGAGAAATCCCATGTTACACGGATGCGGTCCGGGAATACCTCGGGCAGCCAGTAGACGAAGTAGTCGTTTGAGTTACCGGCGCCGGCGAGCGTAAGGGTGTTGTTGGACACGTTCGCAGTCAGGGGACCCTCGGCGATCCATGTGGAGATGGAGGCACTGCTGTTGAAGGTATTGCGGTAGAGCAGGGTTTGGTTTGCTACGGCTGCTGTGGCTGCTGTAGCAAAGAGTGTGGGGAGAAGGGGGACGTGCATGATTGTTGTGTTTGCTGGCTCTCGGCCAAGTCTGCTAGGCCTAGTATGCGGTTTGGATTTCAACGATGGGAAGATGTCTCGTTGCGTTTCTTCAATGCTCCCGGATGCTGGTCTTTTAACGTCTTCTGCTTAAGCATTGCATCATTAGCGTAATAAGCCAAGAACGTTTATGAGGATACTGGTCTTACTGGCTTGAGCTAGCGTCCCCATATACCCATGTTGCAATCTACCAGGTACAAGGCATCATTCGAAAAGTTCAACGACCATTGTACCGCATACCAGGGTATTGGTCTTTAATAACGTTGGATAGTTTCGGGCCGAGTGAGATTCCACCTATTGAGGTTCAGTATTCGGGTGCGATGATTTGAGCTAAAGGTTCGAATTTCCGATTTTATGTTTGTGTATAACCACCTGTTTAATTCGCGTTATTTCTATGCCGATAAGAAAATTTACTAGTTGTACACATCCCATGTTCGAAATAAGTATCGCATCCGTGTAATCCTATGTTCACACCAAAACACGTGACACTTGGGAACCCCCTCGCAAGAGTTGTGCCTCTTTAAATCCACTTAGAGCGTGACTATCTCATCAAGTCTCTTCTGCCGTCCTATGAGTGCTTCCCATCCCCATGCTTGCGCGGGCTGCCTCCACCTGAACTCTTCTCTCTCGGACTCTTCGTCGCACCCGGTTCCTGACTCTTTCCCGGCTGCTTGCTAACATCAGGATTGCTAGGGCTCACGTCCAGCGAATCGCCCCCGCCCTCCTTCTCAGCCGTCTTCTTCTCGGCCTCGGGGCTCGTATTATTGGGGTCGAACGCCGCGCCTGAGCTGGCCGCGTCGTCGTCAGAACCGGACTTGGAGTACTCGTTTGAAGTCGTCTTTATGGAGTCCTTATCTTGGGTGTCTTTGCGAGCGCGAAGCGAAGATGTTGTTGTGATGTTGCGCGTCGCAGGGAGTAGTGTGGGGTGTGGGGTCCGTGTAACAGGGCCGTAGGAGAACGCGCGGTGGAGGAGGTGCCGCGAGATTTGGCAGCGGAAGAAAGACATGGTTGTGATTGTTAACGAGTGTAGGTATTGGTGGTGTTAGGAGTATAGGGATTGGTGGTGTTAGGAGTATAAGGGTTGGTGGCTGCTTGGAGAGCAGATAGTTCCAAGGTCAAGCTTGCTTTGTGTAGTGCAATGTGCTCAGTAGTCGGACTTTTGATGAGTGCAGATGCGCAGTAGGAACACTATAGTGAAAGAGTGACAATTGATCTGTGTTTTTTTGGCTAAGAGATAGCAAAGTGAAGGGAAAGAGCGGGGTTTATTAGTTAACGTCGTAAGCTTCGACAGCTGGGTAATGACATCTGGTAAGCGTAGTGTGACGTCATGTTGCGGCGGGGCACCTTTGACGACATGATTGATCATTTACCTTTGTACCATTTACCGTAGGCGGCAGGTCAGCTGTCTATATAATACACTAACGCGCCTATAAGCCCTAGAAGCTCCTTACCTATATTATTAGCCTTTAGATTTAGATCCTCTATGTTAATAACCCTAGCGTTATCCTTATTATCTCCTTTATTTAGCATAAATAGAAACTCTACCTAGGTATTGCCAAGTAGTAAGCTAAGTAGCTCTAAAGGCGTTATAATTAATAGTAAGCTTAGGCAGCATATAATTATTAGTAGTAATAGGCTAAAAGGCTTTACTTTTACTTTTACCTTTTTAGGTTTTACGCTTCTTTCATACACTCCCCTTAGGTTCTCCTAACTCTTAGGATCTTATATTATCCCCCTCTTAAGCTTAATTATCCTAAGAAAGATAGAACATGGTATTGTCAGGTTCCTAAACTTAACGGTGCGTCGTCTCGTTTAAGATCGTCGTGTTGGTTCTCGGGGTATGAGTGAATAGGATTACGTGGCTGAGGCGTAAGGCAGTAAAGGATAATCTGTAAGAGGATAGAGCTCAGGGAGCTTAAAGTCCAAAAAGAATACTTAAGATTTAATAGAGAGCGGAAAAATGCCCTAAGCTACGGAATATATATGTGTACACATGCTAAGTAAGCCTCTACCTAAGTCTAGATAATTATACTTCTGATCTAGACCGCTAAGAGCCCGTGATAAATCTAAGTTGTGAATCTAAGGCGGCTTCCGAGGGCGAAGTCCAAGGACTATATGGCCTTGCCCATTACATTGCCCTCCCTCCTCAAGGGCGTCAGGATTCTGAGTAATCCAGCTTCTCAGTGCTGGTTTCTTTGCTCAGTGTCGGACATGTGTCTAGAATGGTCGACAAGGTCCCTTTCCTATAACCCTTAATTCAATCTCTCTCAGTTGCCTAACAGTAACTCCCGTCCTTGTGCTGTAGAATCGTCTTGCCTCAAGCAAGTTCACGGCGATTCAGAGCTTCTCATTCAGTTTCTGAACTCGCCATCGGCCGTATTTCGTCATGCGTACTCAGTGACTCCTCCCGTGCTCAAATGGCGGTTAAATGCCCTCAGGATCGAATCAGTCAGCTTTCTCAGCGAAAATGCAAGCTCAGGTCCAGTTTGCGTTTTCTTGCGGCGCCTCGGGTTGTCTGATCTATGGTTCTCGAGAAACTTCCCCTAATATCCTCACTTAGCTTATCTGATATTTCTCTCAGCTTCTAATTCGACCCTAGCGATTTCTAATCTCACTTAATAAGGCTCGAACATCCGACTTCTAACTCACAAATAATTATCTTAGGTAACGTAGCTAAATAATGTGCGGAGTGAGGGGTTAATTCCTTTGTTGTAAGCCTCTCTCACTTGTCTTTGGCTGGAGTCGCGTGGTTTCGCTAGCGCTGATAGTTTGTTTATATCTTGCACTTTCCTTCCTCTTCCTCTAACCTTAACTCCTTCTGCTTCTGCTGCTCAGTTGTTGTCTTTTGCTCCCTTATCAGCCTTCTGCCTCGCTCAATCTGCCTTCTACCTCGCCCACTGCCCCGCCTCACCTTTCCGACGCCGTCCAATCCATTCGTGATGGCTCAGGCTCCTGGTTTCGGTCGTGCTCCTCTCTCTAAGGGAAAGGGCTCTGCAACTACTCCCCGCTCTACTTGTTCCTGCGCGACTAAGAATGTCGTGTAATTAAGCCCTTAGACCCCGTCTCGCGTGGCAAAGACTACTAAGAAGTCTACTAAAAAGAAGAAGAGGAAGGGTCTATTTGGGCTATCAAGAAGTATGACGCGCTGTTTCCGTCTGCTCCAATTCGTCCGTCTTCAATGAAGCCTCCCGACCTCACTTCCTCTAAGTCATCTAAGGCGCCCAGATCGTTCACTGTGCCCACCCGCGCCAGCCCCTTAAACGCTGTCCCTTCTCCATCTCTCGCGTCACAGAGCGCTGCTGCTAGAGATGATCTGAACTATAAGCCGCCTAAGGCTGCTTCTAACAACGGCCTTGAGCCGGTCACCTATGTAAGTAGTTCTGAGATAGGTCGCTGGGTTCGTTGCTAATGTGTTTAGACTCGCCCTCGCATCCCTAACCCCTACCGTGTTGCCTTAGCTGTTAGCCGTCTTTGTCCTGAGCAGCGTTCGCTAACGCTATACCTATTTAGGCGACTTTTTATAGTTACCCAAGGTACATCCCATGGGCAGTCAACATGCCGACACTATTTACCGTTTACCATTCACCGTTAAAGTCCCACAACCACGTGACCATAACCACGAATCAATTAACAAAGTCAAAATCTGATTTCAACGTCTGTTTCATTCCCCATCATGTCAGAGGGTAATTAATAGTACAAGGTAAAGCAGATGTCGAATTTGACACGGATAACGAACGCGGCCCACCGCGGCCTAACGTCAAATCCATGCATCCCCACTTATGGTCAGAAAAATCAATTAATAGTTAGTATAAGAAGGACACGTCCGGTCACGGCACCGCATTTTCCAACTTAACCCCAGACCCAAACTCTCCACCTCACAACCACGAATACTATTTGATCTGTTCGCAAAGACCAAAGCCAACCCCATCTTATCTTTCTATCGAAAAGTAAGAGGCTTCCGGTCACCGCGAAGTTGCCATGTAAAAATCTACTCCTGTGCTTCACATCATCCGCATATTTGTTGTACCAATCTCGGGTGTGCTCATGCATTTTTCTCTGTCAGGTCTTCTCCACGGACGGCTCCGAGAGCACTGAGGTCATCGCCCATCGCCCATCGGTGGATATCTGGACCTGGTTGATACCTGGATCCCTCTGGGCTTCCTACAAGCCACGAGCAGAATAGTTCAAAGCAAATTTAATACGGAATGGGTTCACTTTCCTGGATGCCACCTACCCCGGATCCAGCGACTCTGAAAGATCCTCCACCCTTCCGTCCACACCCATTGGTTCACTTACGCTCTGGAAAAGGGAAGAAGGTCTTTGGAAAAAATATTGAGTCGGCAATCTACAAATTCCCACTTTCAGGTCCAACCACCATCACTCCACTCGGCATTTCCTCAGATGATCACGTCTTTGCAACGCATGGCGGCGTGGACAAAGCTTTACTACATTACAGCTCTCGCCACTACGCCGCCTGGAAAGCAGAGCTCCCTGACTCGGCTCATCTCTTTAATGTGGGTGGGTTTGGCGAGAATCTATATAGCGAGATCGATGAAAAGACAGTATGCATCGGAGATCGTATCTCGATTGGTGAAGTGGTGGTTGAGGTTTCCGAGCCACGAGCACCATGCTACAAGCTCAACCACCGCTTCGAAGTCAAGGACATGGCGAAGCGGGCGCAGACGTTGTTTCGCGTTGGCTGGATGTACCGCATCATTAAACCCGGACAGATCAGCCCTGGAGATATGATCTCGCTTATTGAACGCCCGTACCCTGAGTGGACGGTTGCGCGCATCATGTTCTACCTCTATCACGTCAAGGATGATGTGGAAATGATGCAAGAGATAGTGAGCTTGCCCCCACTTGGATTTGCTATCAAGAATCTGCTCCAACGGAGGCTGGATAAGGGTGTGGTGGAAAATCAAGATGGCAGGATGTTCGGGGACGATCCCATGGATGCCTGGAGCGAGTATCGCATTGTGGAGAAGAGGAGGGAGACAAGCCAAGTTACAGCACTCGTCTTCGAGGCCGTGGAAGACCCGAAGGAGATTGTGCCGGTCGAGCCGGGAAGCCATGTTCGGTTGAAGCTAGGAGGAACCCTGGTCAGGGCGTACTCAGTCGTTGGAGGTACCTCGAAGAAGTTTGAGCTCGGGATCGCGCTGGCTGAACAGAGTCGAGGCGGATCAAAGTTCCTGCACGAGCAGACCAAGGTCGGCGATGTACTGGCAGTAGGCAAGATGATAGCAAGTTTCCCGCTTGCACAGGATGCTGAGCACCATGTCCTCATTGCTGGTGGCATTGGTATCACTTCGTTCCTGACAACACTGCAGCATTTACAGGACTCGGGCAAGAGCTACGAACTACACTTGGCCGTTGCAAAGGAAATACCTTTCCAGGAGCACATCACCGCTCTGGGAGCCAAGGCCAAAATCTACAACAAGTCTCAGGGTTCAAGACTAGATCTGGACAAGATCATGTCTCGCGCTGGAAGCAATACTCACATCTACTGCTGCGGCCCTCAGCGGCTTATGGATGCCGTCAATGCTACCGCCGAGCAACTTAGTTTACCGGATTCCGTCATTCATTACGAGCAATTTTCTGTCACCGCGTCTGGGGAACCGTTCACAGTGGAGTTGCGAGAGAGCAAGAAGACGGTCGAGGTTGGAGCTACGCAGTCGCTGCTAGATGCCCTCAAGGCAGTTGGAATGGATATTGATAGCTCGTGTGAGGTGGGCAACTGCGGGACATGCAGGGTTACTGTCTGCGGCGGACGCATCAAGCACAAGGGGACGGGATTGTTGGAGAACGAGAAGGAGGGCATGATGCTGAGTTGTGTGTCTAGGGGGATCGGCTCTATTGTGCTGGACCTGTAGGAGGGAGATTGAACTTTCGGAAACGTAGCAACTACAATATCTGGAGGGCGTTTGTGGATTATGGATTATGGATTATAGATTATAGATGTTATTGGATTCTTCTTCTTCTCCTCCTCTTCTTCATATCGTGTTTATCATTGTCGTCGATGATTGATATGGTACAAAGGTAATTAATACAATAATAGTGTGAAGACGCGGGAGTCTCGGTCTAATCCCCCAGCCGAATCGGCACTATTAATGGCCGCCCTAACCCCAATCGCATAACTTGGGGAACGAACAATCTGAGGCTGAAGCCGCAGTGTCTAGTGTTTCGATATCTCAATGTCTTCCCGTCCACGCCCTCTATCATGAGGAATCCTGTCGCCTGTGTATCGTGTCGGTCGGCCAAGCAGCGCTGCATCCACAACGACGCACCCCCGTGCCATCGTTGCAAGCAAGGCGGGCGCGCGGAAGCGTGTGAGTTCCCACCACCAGGCACGTCGTCCATCCATCGTCGCCCGAAGCGGCCGCGACAGGACTTGGGCTCGACGCCGCCCTCGCACGCTTCCGAAGCGATTGTGCCAGGTGGGAGTCGGAGCGCATCTGCATCTACGTCTGTGAACGCGAACGCGAACCAGAACCAAGGACCAGAGCCAGCGTACCGCCGCATCGACGCCGCGAGCGGCAGCGGCATCAGTCCCACCCATGCCGCCCACCATCCGTCGCCGAACTATCTGTCTTCGGCATCGCTGCTCGAGGGCCTAGACCCCTTTGAGCTGCTGACGGACGAGGTCAAGAACAGCTACTTGAGATGCTCGTACAAATGGAGCTTCCACCATACGCCGACGCTGTTGTTGCGCATTCGCGATCGCACGCTGGAGATATGGATGGCGTGGGCGATACTGGCGCTGGCTATACGGTACGTGCGGCATCTCCGATTATGAGTAGGATGAAGACAAACGGGGTTAAACCATGGCTAACGTCTTGAGCAGCTTTGTAAAGGAACCCCCCGCCGGCTTCAGCACGCAGACCGAAGCCAGCAATGCATTCGCCGCCCATGCGCGACAGATACTCCAATCCGACCTGGAGACCCCCAGCATCAGTCGTGTGCAGGCCCTCCTCATGCTCACGGGCCATGATTGGGGCGCGGGCAATGGACGTCGGGCGTGGATATATCTAGGCATGGCGATACGTCTGGTTGAAGTCATGGAGCTCTGCCAGGAGCCCAAGACGCCAAAGAACCGCGCTCCTACACGAGAGGAATTCATAGAGGCAGAGGTGCGCCGGAGGACTGCCTGGACGTGCTTCCTTATGGACTCCCTGCTCAGCGGCGGCAAGGGACGTAAGAGGTCCCTGACGGCTGCTGATATGACTATACAACTGCCATGTGAACGGGAGGGCTTCGTATTTGGAGAAGCCGTGTGCACAGAGAGTCTGGACGGGAAATTGCGCATGCCACTGCTGTCCCGTCCAGTCGGCGAATTAGGCATCATAGCGTACAGCATGCGGGCGGCCAATATCTGGGGCAAGGTAGCTCGCTGGGCCTGCTCTGACGTTGTTGGTGTTGAGCTCCCTTGGTCTCCGACCTCTGAGTTCAACGAGCTCATTCACGAACTCGAGTCTTGGAAACAGAAACTACCTCGGCGATTGCAATACGGCTTGTTCTCCCTCCACAGCCACAATGCCGTCGATCAGGGACAGGCATACTGCTACATGCACTGCATATACTTCATGAGCTACATGTTCCTGCACCGGGCATACCTACCCGTTCTTGGACCACACGCCGGAACAGATGAAGGGCCAAGTTCATACAACGAACACACGGATATGTGGAAGAATTGGCAGAAGACGTCACGACGAGAACTCTTCAAGGAGTCAGGGGCGGTCCTGGAGATGCTCGATGAGATGCGGACCTTTGGTGTCTTCTTTCTTCGCGGCTTGGTGCCTTGGATTGGTTTCACCATCTATACTGCGGTCGGTGTCATGCTGTACAGTTTCAACTTCCCAAGTGGTGAGGACGATCCAAGAATCACTGACAAAGCGCGAGAGAGGGTCATTCAGGGATGCATGTTCCTGAAGGAGATGAAGAATCAGTGGCCTATGGCTGACACTTGGGTAAGATTAACAATGCATGCATTTGGTTGCGATGCGTGGCTGAAGTTGAATACCTAGTTTGAGACCATCAAGCGTATGCAAGCGTACTATCGCTCCGCACTGGGACAAGAAGGCCCCGTATCGCCCGATGAACGACAAGCCCTGCGCCGCGCCATGATCGACTACGGCGCCTTGCAACCATCGCCCGTTCAGCGGCCTCTAGACGCCTCGAATGATAACGGCAAGCCTGACACGACAATCGTCCGTGATAGCGTAGCACGCGAGGTAAGCATCGCATCCCCATGTATTCCATTAAATCTTCCCTCTTTCTAAAGCACAATTAGCACGCAAGCCTAGCAGCACACAACCTCATGTCACCCCCGACCGCCACACCCAACGGCTACGCCTCAAACTTTTCGTGGAACCCCAACTCAACACAACATTCGACACAACATACCACCACACCCCCTCCAATCGAGATTGACGTGACGTCTTTTGATCTTGATTTCGACTTTGGTAGTGTTGATATGGAGGCGCTGGGTTTTGCAACGCAGGATTTCTGGGGCAGTTTCCCGGGAGAAGTGGGCAGTGGATTTCAGTAGTGATTGGGTGGGGTTTGACGTGATGGGAAAATATGAGGGCTGGGGACCGTGTTAATCGATACTGCTTTTTTTTTTTGCTTTCAAAAGATAACTAATTTCATTATTGTGGGTATAGGGTCTCTAGATTTACCTTCTGTAGATGATAGATAGGTACATGATGTATATGAACATGCAACGATGGACGTGGAAGACGGCGAAGCGATAGAAGAATGCTAGAATCAAAAGTGACATGAGGCGCTTCTATAATACCTTTGTAGTGCATATGTATGTCGTTGGAGAAACCCTGTATCAAGTTCCCCTTGCTCGTCTAATCAACCCCGGCTGCCGATCGGCTGCCGATTATCTCGGCATGTCAGCATGTCGGCATCTGTGCGACTTAGTGGGTCAGTGGTAGGTAGATATCGCTTCCGGGCTTAGGACTTGGAACTTGGGACTAATTGGGGAATGGTTGTTATTTACCTGCATACATGATTAAAAAGTGTATCCACCTTCGCACCGTTTTATTTAGCATAATAATACTGTGTAGGCTTTGACTTGATCGAAGCGATAACATTCACGTCCATTGATCAACGAGAAGCATTTCCAACTTTTGAACGGTAAGTGACAATCTACAACAGCCATTTGAACTTGAATCTGAATCCAAATCTGAACCTGAACCTATATCTGAAACTAATACTAACACCACAGCAATAACAACGGTCGTCGTCGTCGTCGTCGTCGTCGTCGTTGAAGATGCATCGACCAATCAACGCCGCCCCCCCAATTTCACCATTTCAAAAAGAGGAAGGCTAGCCGACCGAGGCTATTATGTTTAACTTTACACGTCTTTGTGCCCCGCAACACACACAGAGACACACACCCCACACACAAACAAGCGACGAGTCGACCACCCGTTCATCTATGTATATATATATATATATATACAATCCTATACCAAATCTTAGCGGATTTTCAAGCTGTCTTGTTGGGAATAGCGTGTTGCTCCAATTGGACCTTGAAGGATTCGATATCATATCCGGGAGCTCCGATCTCGGCCGCCTCGGATCGGTGAAGTGAGTACATACATCGGTCTATGGGATCGTGATTGTAAAAACAGTTGCATCGGACGGAGATTGGATAACACGGCTTTTCACCAACAACAACATCTGCATACCTCACTTATACTTTTGTAATTGTGTCGTCGTCGTCGTCGTCGTCTGTCTGTCTGTCTGTCTGTCTGTCTCAACGCCCCTCGTACATACTACATATACCTCTCTCCTGACAATCACACTGATCGACCCATCCATCCATCCATCTACGTAATCATATATCTATCAAACGGCCAAAGCGTCCAACAATGGGCGTCTACTACGAGGAAATCCCAAACTCGCTCAAACCATGGATCCTCGATCAGAAGATGCTCTGGGTGGGCTCCGCGCCCCTCTCCGGCAACGGCCACATCAACATCTCCCCCAAGGGCGGCCCGGACTTCTTCGGCATCGTCTCCCCGACGCAATTCTGGTTCATGGATCTCACGGGCTCGGGCATCGAGACCACGTCGCATCTGCACGAGCCGGGGAATGCTCGCATCTGCGTCATGTTCATTGCGTTTGAGGGCGCGCCCAAGATTATACGCATCTGGGGCAAGGGCAGGGTGCTGGAGAACGATGGCGGCAAGGAATTCAATGGGTTCGTCGAGAGCGAAAAGGTCAAGTGTATCCCGGGAACGAGGAGTATCATTGTCGTGGATATTGAGCAGGTCGGGAGTAGCTGTGGCTTCTCGGTCCCCTTTTTCGAGTTCAAGGCTCATCGCGATACGCTGAATGATTTCTTCAAGAAGAAGCAGGATGAGGATATGGTCAAGTGTGTCTGTCCTTTCCAAAGCTTTCGCCTTCGTTGATTGATTGCAATCATCCATCGCCGCCAGGCATCGACCCGTCTCTGGTCCCTCCCTCCATACCTTGTGCTGACAGTGATAGATACTGGGCCTTCAAATCACAACTCTCCGTCGATGGCCTCCCTGGCATGAAGCGTGGCTACGACTACGCACGACAGAACAAAATCGTCCCGCTCAAGAAATTCATTGGCAAAGCCGCTCCCAAGGGCGTAATGAGGTCGACGACGCAGATATCGGCCGTGCAGTTGCTGCTCGTTGGGCTTCTAAGTCTGGCCATTGGTGTGTTGGCCACCCTCACACTGGTTAGTCCAGAGATCGTGAGGAGGGTGCAAAGTAAGGAGGCATGGGCGTGATGAACATAACAGAGGAGGGGGGGGTATGGAAAATAAAAAAATCGGGAAAGCAAGAAAACCAAATGATGAAGGGTGGAAAGGTATGGGTTCATGGCGTTATGGCGCCTTTGGAGAGTGTCCTTATCTGCGACGTTTTTCATGTATTTGCGTTCTTGTACAGCAGAGATCATATCTCACATTAAAATGCATCTCATTCGTGTTCCATCACGGCACCTTTTTACACTCTGACCCTCTCGAGCAGATCAAAAAGACTTGCTGTACATTAGCACCAGCATCGGGCTTTCGTGTAAGCGCTCCTCATCCACAACGCTTTTTTCTACTACCCCATGTACTTCCCAGATCTACATTCTCGGGCCCCTTCCCCCCCGTCTTTCCGTCTCCTAAATTAAACCCCCTTCCTTCACCAATATCTCCATTCACCCGCTTACACTCATTATCGAATGTCCAAACCCCAAACCGTCTTCCAACATACTTGATTGACCATTCTCGATATATCCTACACCGACGTCCCATATCTATCTCTTGGGTGGCATTCCTTTTTAGCATTGCTCACATGCAACGCAGTCCCGACGTGCCCGCGCAACAGAACGCCAATTCGCCCCTGTAGCATACATACATCCCGTTTAATGGCAAGTCGTATCCTAGACAGTGGGAAAATTTCCTTCACAGATACGTTCTGCGTATCGCCGACACAGCAGCGAACGCGTATATCCTTTCCTTTGGGTGTGGAGCTCGCGTTGTGAAGGAAATTCTCGAGGAATGCATGGTGGAACCGGCCGGGTTGTTATGAAAAACAGACCTTTGAGGAATTTACTTTTCGCGGCTTCCCAAATCTGGACAGGACATGGTTGACTAGTTCGTATTGTTGATATCGTTTACTTCCCAATGATCCTACGGGGAAGGATATTCAGGTCCCAGAGGAGGATGAGATTGGTGTATCATATATGGTAGAATCGCTAATGGCGAATAAGGTGGAGGGTGGAGAGGGATTGTCGCAGAGTGAGGCATGTATAGTCAACACTATGAGGCTGAGACCCGAGCCTGGGGTTCTCATCTCACTCAACATGTAAGCCAATATATATTGGCCAAATGTGCGAAGAGCCTGGATCTATGCAGCTCAGTTTGAAATCACTTCCATTCAAGCGCAAACTGAGGAGAGCGTGAGTCTTCATGGTTCAACAAGCTTTTGGAAGCTCGATCTTGCCCTGTGCCACTCGTTCTCATGCCTCTGACTGTACTCT
Organism: Pleomassaria siparia CBS 279.74; assembly: GCA_010093715.1. NCBI lineage: Eukaryota > Fungi > Ascomycota > Dothideomycetes > Pleosporales > Pleomassariaceae > Pleomassaria > Pleomassaria siparia. The sequence continues at coordinate 1,994,458 of MU005765.1, read as the reverse complement.
CCGATTTTTCGTAATCCTGCAAGATCATCCTCCATGTGCACAGTAGTCGTGGTTCCATTCAAAACGACGATGCCTAGGTCGGAAACCAGAGCATACAACGCAACAGAAGGGTCGGTCCCTGTGGACTTCGCAATAGTCGTCACAGGCTTTGACTTGATCAACTTCGGATTACCCGACAAAGTCCAGAACGACTGATACGAGATGCCATGCTCGCGACAGAAAGCCCGAAGTGGGACGTCGTACTTAGTATCAGAGTAAAAACGATTCTGGACAACAGATGGTTTGATTGTCGAAGAATCATAGATGGACTGTAGGACGGGAAGCGTGACGTTTGAGATGCCCAAAGCTCGAATCTTGTCAGGTACATAGGATTCGAGGAGTTTCCAGGCTTCAATGGTCTGGTCAATCGTGGGCAGAGGAGAGTGGAGCAGGAGACAGTCAACATATGACGCGTCCTCGGTATCTTCGTTCGGCCGGAGGTTTCTCAGTGATGATGCCACCGACGTGTGGACCTGGACGTCTAAAGCATCGAGGGGATGGTATGGCATATTGTTCAGGTCTTGGCCAGCAGGAGTGGTGTACTTTGTTTGCACCTATGCTTATAAGCCCTGTAGACTCCTCCCGGATCATTTTTGGCTAACTCACATAAACATCTTCTCTCCTGATTAACCCCTCTACAATCGCTTCCCTGATCCCCTCGCCAACAAGGCTCTCTTGGTAGTGCCTGGGCTGCGCCGCAGTATCCACTTTGCGAAACCCAGCCTTCAACGCCTCTTTCACAAGCCTTTTCGTTCGGTCCTTCTTCCAGGCTGTTCCATAGATAAAAGCATCGCTTGGATTCAACCTCAGGGACACCTCGGTTGAAGATGACATCATGCGATTAGCTGATGACGCGACGCAGATACGAAGAGGACTTGTGATGTTTTTGAGGCCGATTAGTCTGAGTGTGTGGGATGAGAAGGAAGATAGAACCATTTGATAAGGCGGGCCAACGTGATAAGAGGTAGATCAATTGAGGTCGGCATCGTCTAGGTGAGGGGAGGGGGACGCTGACAAAGCAGATGGGCAGAATTTATGATTACCTACACCGCCTTGGCCTCCCCCACCAACCGGAACACGCAGCAAGTCGGAACACTAGGAAGCCTGACATCTCTTGAGCAAATACAAGTCAACACCAAGAACCTCCCAAGACCGCCCTTTTTCTAAATTACTCTTTCTACTTGAACTCACCTTGATAGTTTCTCAGACCATGAGCAAAGGCCGCCCAGATGGTCCCCGGGACCCCATCGCCGGTCCCTCTACGCCACAGCACCCATTCCCGATCAAGCTCCGAGGACCAGTCATAAAGGGCTTCGGACGCGGTAGTAAAGACGTGAGTCTACGAACTTTATATACACCTTTTCCCATTTCCACCCTCCCACTCAATTAACTACCCCCTTCTTCTCCTCATGTAAATCATCAACTTAACCGTCCAGTAGCTCGGCATCCCAACAGCCAACATCCCGCTCTCTGGCCTCAGCATCGGCGGATACGACGAATCTTCCGTGAAGAATGGCATATATTACGGCTGGGCGACCCTAGACCACTCGACCATTTCCACGCATACGACCGCCAGCTCGGTGCCCTCGGCCACAGACGACACAGCGATACCGGAGCGCTCGAGGAATCATGCCGTGGCGGATCTAGAGAGCGAGAGTGTACCGCCGTCGCGGCCGCTGACGCCGAGTCGGGTGAAAAATAATAAGGTTTATCCTACTGTTCTGTCCATCGGTACGTCATGTACTACTTACTCCGTCTTTCCGATTACTTCCGCGGAAGCAAGAAGCTGACCAAATGCAGGCTACAATCCCTTCTATGCCAACAAAAACCGATCCATTGAAATCCATATCTTGCACACCTTCCCGCAAGACTTCTACGGTGCGACCCTCTCGCTCATAATCCTGGGTTTCATCCGCGAAGAATTTGATTATGTTAGCAAGGAGGCATTGGTCGAGGATATAAGAGAGGATATACGTATAGCGCAGCGGAGTCTGGAGAGAGAGGCGTATGAGAGCTGGCGGGAGGATAGGTGGTTGAGTGGGGAGGGGAAGGAGGATCATGATAATACGCATGGTTTTGTGCCAGGGGGAAAGAAGGGTGGCGTGGGTCAGACGGGTGGCGTGGGGATCTCACAGATGGACTAGTGTTGGAGGTGACCGGAGGGAAGGAAGTATGAAGAAGATGTGCCGACCCTCATCATAGACATAGATAAACCGAGTATAGATCACCCCTCACATGACCGTACACGAAAGCCAACATCAACTTGACGTTATTCTATTCCTCTTCAAACATGACTGTCAAACTCATTCTTTCTCACATAGGCTGATAATTAACTCCCACAAACGCTCCACTGGAACACCCATACACACCGGGCCCTCGGCGGTAGGTGTACAGTGCATACCCCTTGAATTAACCATTACCCAAGATCGCATTGGTAAATCATCGCTTATACGCCCGCAGGCCGCTCAGAGGTATTCCGTTCCGTAAACCAAGTGATTCCAGCCACCGAACTGACAAGAATGGATAGAAAGCAAGGAAAGCAAGGTATATGTATGCTCGTACTCAGAATCAGAAAAACTGGAAATGGAATGGGAATGGACCACGTATATCCCGATGACTTGGCTGCAAGGAAACAACTAAGATATACTCGTGGTGTAGGGACAAGATTGGGGCAAGCAGAAAAGAAAACGGAAAAGTTCCGAACATATACAAGGCGCAATGATAAATGAAGAAAAGAAATGCTTTTTGGTATTCTGCCGGCCGTTAAGACATAGACCTTGTGTTTCATGTGCTGTGTTTCATGTGCTGTGTCGATCGTCATTCCAAACGCCTCAAATGATGTGATTCTCGTACGTCCAAGGAATGCGGTGCGAGGTGCCGACGTCAAGAACAGTAGATGAAGTAGGGAAAAGAAAAGCAGGATTCGAAATGAAGATGAGCTGATCACGAATGAGAGGTCCATCTGGGCGGTCCTATAGAACGGGCATGACCTTGAACTACATTAGCACTAGCTATCAGGAGCTTCGAAAGCAATACTCACTTGCATCGAAACTAACATGGGAAGATCAAAGCCATCTCTCTTGATGAGCCATGTAATCATGCAGTCCATCAAGCCGTCCTTGGACACCACGTTGTTCATGCTCACCTCGCCGTCTTGCAGGTGGCGACCCTCCTGCTTTATCGTTGGCTCGTGCTTGGCAGTTCTTCCATTCGGGGCCATGTTGCCTTTCCCGGCCTCTTCGATTCGAGCGACGTCTTCCACAGTACGATACCTAATCATGTTCACGCGTCGACTGGTAGTACCGCGGGGGTCACCGTAGGCGAGGTTGGAGAAGTCTTCCAGCCATTCGAGTGCCGATCTTTCGTCCATTAATTCGATGATGTTTACTGGCCGCCGTCCATCGTCCGGTTCTTGCCCAGTCATATTAGGCGTCGTGTTAGTTTGAGTCGAGGATTCACTTTGCTGCTCTGGGCCGAATCCAGTGTTGGCATTCATGTTTGGCGCTTTGCCCAAGAGAATGTCCGATGTCCAGCCAGTGAGTTGGGTGAACTCGGCGTTCATCGCCACCACTTCTCCGGTGCGCCGGCATAGTATGGACGGAGTAGCCAGTTCCGCTTGATGCTCTTTTAGGGTGAGCAGAGAACGTTGCAAGTTCCTCTCGCTGTGCACAAGATCGTTCGTGTCGAGGTCCGCAGCAGTTGACATGAGTACTGGTCGGTACTTCTCCAATGATTTCATAACCTTCTTCAACGACTCTTTTGAGGTGCATTTCTTCTTCAAAAGCACAACAAACCAGTGGAACGAGCGCACGTGATCAAACGGTTTGTTGATATCTTCGTAGATCCATCGTGTGTCTCGTCGGCGCTTTCGCAATGAATTCGAATGAATTGGTTGCAATACGGTATTCGACCGGTTATCCTGATGTGGACGATTCACCGTTGGTGAACGCTGCTGGATGTGTTGTTGGTTCGATTGTGCGAAGAAGGATGCCGCGGAGAGGGGGTTATCGTTGTCATATGAATTGACGTCGGTCGATGCTGGGCTCGCACTCGAGAGACTGGAAGGGCCGTTTCCGATAGTGTAAGCATGAGGACCATTCAAACTGTCATGCCGATGACCATTGTGATCGAGATGAGTGGTGGTGGGCGTGTTGTGCGGAGTTTGGACCTGTAGACTCCCTTGCCTTGAGTGCGCATTTTGCCATTCGGTGCCTGGTATCCTGTTTGAACCAAAGGATATGTGTGCCGGCAGGTTTTGGTTTTCGCTGTAGGACATCTGCGGGTTGTACATGCCAGGCGTTTGGTTTGGATGCATCATGTTGTTCTCGCTTGGTGGTGTTTCGGCAGCACCTGACGACATGTGGCCGAGCATACCAAGTTCCAGGGCACCATAGTGGTTTCCAAAGTTCAAGCTCGAAATATCGAAATTGAATAGGGCTGGGTCGCTTGGGTCGAAAAGTGGTCCGGCAAACTGTTGCATCTGAGGCGGAGGTCCCTGAGAGCCTGAACTCGGCACATTGGAGGTTATAGCCGGGTTAGACTGGCTATACGGAGGAGAGATTGGAGCTTGCTGGTGGTTGAAGTGGCCCATGATGGGACCATCCTGGGGCGGCATATGGCCTTGCGGAGGATGTGATGCGTAGTAGGTTGACGAGGGCGCCTGTGTGTAATAGTTGTCCTGCTGCGCCATGGAAACGGCTGCTGGATGTTGCCCAGGAAGCGGCATTTGGTGGCCTCCATTCAAGTGATGATAGCTGGCGCCAACTCCTGGCATGAGAGCACCGTCAGGAGCATCATGAAGGTATTTTGCCTTTTTGCGGACGCCATCTACGCAAGAATCATGGAGACTCCGCTTAATGCATCGTTCGCAAGGTCTCTCGTCGCCTTGAATACGGTTAGATGTACGATCCATGTTCAAGGGTGATATAATCTCCTGGCAAACACTCACCACAGGTCAAATGGGCTCGCTGACACGCAAAGCAGGCGCGGCGGGCCTTCTTCCTCCGCGGCCTGAGAGGGTCCTTTGCATTCGAGGCAGACTTTTGGCCATTGACGGTCTTCAAAGAGGGCGAGGCGTCGCCATCGCGGGGCTCGCTCTTCTGTTCGACAGCCATATCGTCGTCTGGATCACTCCTGTACTCCGGCGAGGGAGATGCATCTTCGGCGTCTGGGGTGGACATAATATCCCTCCTGCAATACCTCTACTCAGCGTGGCAGCACGGATCCTGGTACTGGTGCACGCTCCGGGCGCCGCTGAAGACGCACGTTTATTCTGCGTGTTGCCGTCAATGTTGCCTCGGGGGCTATTCCAGCGCAACGGTTCAGCCAATGCAGACCTGGCACACGGCTAGTGGCGTCCCAGCTGCGTGTTTCGAGAGTGCGATCACGCGTGCGCTGGCTGCTCGAACGGGCGCTGCCGTGACACGGGGAAGAGGCCAATGGGTGGCGAGACTGGTGGAATAGTGGCGGCCTGCTAGATTCAATCCGGCGGACAGGAATGCTGCGCTGGGGTGGTGATACAGAACCGGGGGCCATGCACGGGGGCCATGTAATCGAGGGAGCAGTCGAGGGAGCAGTCGCTGTGGGCGCGCACTCATGATTGTAGCCGCAGAAGCCTACCAGCCAGCGCTTCCACTGATCACCATGCTGCTAGAAACGAGCTGTATCGAGAAATCGAAATAAGGGCGGGCGAGCCGAGCGCGGCGGGCGAGATGGAAGGAGAACTGAAGGCTGGTTCGCTGGTTCGCTGAATGAGGGCGGGGGAGGGGGGGGCGTGGCACTCGAGCACAATGAAGAATTGGCAGCGTGGAGTGTACTCCTGACGCCGTGGCACGGTTTGGCCTTGGTCTTGATCTTTGGTTTTGATCTTGATCTTGGTCGCTGGTGCCGAGTTGGTGAATGTCCACGGATCTGGGGAGACGAGGTGTTGCGGCGACGAACAACGCGTGGTTTGATGGCCACAAGGATCGTAGACGGAGTTAGGAGCAGGGAGCGCAAGATTGGGCGACGGGGTACTAGGTGGGTGAGGCAGAGCGTTGTGTGTCGTCGTGATGTGCGTAGTGTGCGTGGTGTGCGTGGTGGTGTGCGTGGTGGTGTGCGTGGTGTGTGTGTGGTGAAGTATGAGGGTGAAGTTTCCATTGGCCCCACCATTGACCCTCGGCTGAGGCAGGGTCACGTTACGTCACGTTACCTAGCCGAGATGGCTCACTTGCAGGCCTGGGCAGCCGCACTTGAGTTGTCAGTTATTCCCCAGTTTGTTATTAATAATATTATTACCGCGACGCATGCAACTAACTGATGGATCAATTCACCTTTGAAAACTTGAATATTCCATCTGTCGCCGAAATCTGTCAGTTGTCACTCAATGCAGCAGTGTGCATCTCGCACCCCAGTAATTCACTACCATAGTATCATGGCCATTCCAAAAGCAGCACCTCGCTCGTACTCGCATCCCAACACATCATCACATCCTATCCACATTCTATCTTGTCTACATCCATCCACATCCTATCCACATCCTGTCTTATCCACATCCATCCACTCACTCCCTCCCTCCCATCCACTCACTCCTCCCTCCCATCCACCCACAGCTCACCACTACCACTACCACTACCACTAAATCACAGGTCAAATACCTACCCTGGACTTTCGGGCTGCCGGTGTGCATAGATGCAAAATGTGATCAGGGGTGGGGTGGGCTTGGCAACCCTTCTTATACGTCTCTGCAAGTGTCCTGTGTAACGTCCATCGCTCCCCTCCCCTCACAACCTCACTCGCTCTGTGTGCCCTCTCTGCTCGCTCTCTTCTCGCTCTCCCCATCCATCATCCACCGCTCTGGCGTACGGCCACGTTCCCTGCCATGTCCTGTCCTGCCTTCGCCCCCAGCAAACGTCCTCTTCGTTAAGCGTCCGCTCCTCTGTGTGTCCGTGTCTCCCTCTACACCTCGTTCCTCGCGCTCGCGTAGCGTATCCTCGTGGCGCCGCCGTCAGTGATACAAATTGCCCGGCCAGCATGGTTCCCAATGCTTCAGGTTTGCCGCAGTGTCACGTGTAAAGAAGAAAAGCTTTGCAATCAATACACATGCTGGAACGCGTATGCAGTATATGTCGTGTCACCTGCTCTCTAAAATTGGCTCCCCTTCCAATCGATTCGAATCCGCCACCGTGCCTACTTTCCACCCCCCTCACCATCCCCAGCCCTCGGCCGCCCTACAATTTTCACCTACCCACCACTCAAGCTGACGCAAAGCGACTGTTCCTACGGAGACGCGGGCCCCAGCAATAGAACAAATAGGGGAATCTGTGATACAGACAATGTTAGCCAACTTCCTTTGTTCGGACTCCCCGGATCCATTCTTACGGTGCCATGGCCAGCGCAAGAAACGCGAGCACACTTGTTGCCCACTGGTAGCCGAGATCTATGCCTCATCAGTGACCGCCTTTTCAAACACCATCAATATTACCGAAGCTTCCAACTCACTCGTGTACATCTGTATGCCAAATAGCGGGAACGCCGCTGCGAAATACGATCGAGCGAACGAGTTTGCCGCCAATGCCGACGCCGCATATAATGGGTACTGTTCGACGAGGTCAGAATCAGATAGATCAGATCAGGATAACAAACTCCATCTGGGCCGACTTCCGCCTCCGATTTCGGATCAGCCACTTACACACTCGACAAGAAAGGTGAAGATGCCACTATAGCACCAAATAACACTGCATCAGAGAGGGCGGTCAGTAGCTGTGCTGTTGATCCATGACACCTGCATGTCCGAAAGGGGCCACTTTACCCAATGCCAAACATGGCCGAGAAGATTATTGGAACTGCAGTGTTCATATGATCAGCTATTATTACATTGTCGATATGCAGAACTGCATCATGACGGTCGTACCTATCCAATGCACCTACAAGGACCAGCTTAGCAGAGATCTCAGTCAGCCGTGTAAGATCCGTTGCTCAACTCACCTGCGGGAAGGTGGTCCACGCAAACCCTGCCAATCATGATTAGAAGCATGTTGGATGTCAAAATTCTGCATCTATTTACCAAATAGGGCGATTGGGACGAGCACCGCGCCAGCAATCGTTGATGGGAGCCGATACTCTGGTTCTGAGCCACCTGCCTCACCCCCTTGCACCCCCTGCTTCGCCACTAGCCTGTTGCGCAGCGGAGCCCAAATCAGTGGATCCTGAGATTAGGATACAGCTTTTAGCACGCATTCAGAATATCTGAAGAGTGAAGATGATGCTTACTGTTGTAATGCCTAAAAGCATTCCGACGAGGAGCCCCTGGAAGGAAATTCCCTACAAGCATTTAGTGAGCTGGAAACGAACTACTCGGACCTACATACGACTTGAGAGAGCGTGAATCCATGGTTGTTCTCGAACACCAGTGGGAATGCCCCAAAAAACAAATACAGTATCCCAAGCAAAACTGCGGAGAGTATACAAAGAACCAGGCACTAGACGCAGATAGTTAGCCCACCAATCATTCCTTCGGAGGAGCAGTAACAATGCAGCCTACCATTGGCTCGAAGAAGAGTAGTTGGAACGGCCTGATACATGACCACAAGACTGTCTTGGTAATAGATCTGTCCATACGTTCGATAGGCGCCCAGTATGCTGCGTTCCCGGTTTCTTTTCGCATGCGAATGGCCTTGTTGCGAAGAAGCACGGGGTGGTAGGTTTCCGGGACTAGAAATCCAATAAGTACCAGCTGATGGGTGTCAGTATGAGAACCGCAGCATTGGGCCCAATCCCAAACTCACCTGAAGCCCGGACCAAATTATTAGCAAGTAGAAACACCTGTAAGATGTTAGCTACCTGCTGAGTTCATCTCTGGGCGAGGAGTGCAATATCTGGGCAAAGGTCGGTCAGTCGGATAGGAGATCCGATTGCCTCTTTGATAGGTCCAAACATGTGAAGAAAATGACAAGGATGTTTTACAAAGGTGCAGCTGGCAAATGCAGGTGCAGAAGTATCTGGTCCCTTTAGCCTCTCCCTGCTATTCCCCTCTCTGATGTGATAGCATTGGGCAAGGCTCGGCCCATGATTGAAAAAAGCATGGCGATCCTAATATCTCGATCGAAGCCGAGCGGCATAGATAGCAGAAGCAAATTGAGAGTGTTTCTTACCATCGCCATGTCGTGCCCTCCACAATGAAACCGCCCAAGAGGGGGCCAACCTCAGGTCTGACGCTTATTAGCTGAAGGGAAACGAGCGTTTTGATCATGTCCTACCCAATAAAAGGGGAAGCCGTGTAGACCATCATGGGTGCCGAAAGTTCCTTGAAAGCTCGTTAACAGCAGCAAAAAGCGCTAGACATGGCTATGATACGAACATGTTTTGCAAACATATCACCAATCGTGCCACCAGCCACGGACAAGAATGCTGAACCAGCCAACCCGTCCAAAAACCGGGCTATCAGCATGGTCTGCGTATTCTGAGCCAGAGCGCATGGAATCATGAATATCAGGAAGAAGGTGAAGCTGCATATATATATCGGTCTCCGTCCGAAGAACTGCACGCCGTTAGCAGACGCACGCAGGGGACACTCATCCACATGTTCCGTCTCCCGTCTCCCGTCTCCCATCTCCCGTCTCCCGTCTCGGGACCGCCTACGTACCTCGCTGAGCGGGCTCAAAACCATCGGCCCGGTGCCCAGTCCGGCAACGAAGAGACTCAGCCCTATGGTGCAAACCAATCGACTGGTGTGAAACTCGTCAACCAGCTGACCATACGTGCTTGTATAGAGCGAGCTCGTGCACGTGCTAGAAGCAGGCCCCAAAAGTGTCAGCAAAATCTCGCCGTGGGGTTACCCAGAACCAAACTACTCACACACATAGCGAACTCGCAGACACGATGAGCGTGATAGCCCAGCGTCGTGCCTTTGTCATACTGCGTGGGTTATCTGGGTCTGCGTCGCCGTTGTCCCAGGACACAAGAAAAGGCTCGTCGGGATCCGTGGCACCGCTGGACTTGTTCGGTGTCGAGTCCTCGTCCTCCTCTCTGCGAAAGGCATACCCGTCTTCCCCACCGTACGAGCGGTGCGACCTCGTTAGGCGCAGGCTTTTGGCCTGAGGTGACCCAATTGCAACTCCACTCTCTGCGTCGGGTCGCTCTCCGCAGCTGGAGTTTTCTTCTTCGTCTCTTGTTCGAATGCGAGCTGCGCCATTCAGGCCTATCGCTTTCTCCTCGTCAGTGGATGATGTGGTTTCCAGTCTCTTGTCATCGTAGTCGACCGACGATCCATCTTCTTTTCCATCTCGGACCGTGCTTCCGCTCTTTCTCACCACCTCTTCGATTTTCTCTCTTTCAGCAGTCCACATGACCAAATGATGCCAAAAATTCAAACACGACGTCGTCTGAACAGGCAGACGATTTCGTATTAGAGCGAGAGGAATATGCGCCGCAACGGTGCCCTTGTGCACTCGTCGGTATTTCTGATTACCCCCGACCCAGTCAGTAACTTTCGCCCTTCGCTTTTGGCTTTTCGCCTTCGTTCCTTTTGATGACAAATTCCCCTGTGAATCGGCCGCGGTGGGCTGCTAGTAATTACCTGTTGCCCGTAGATGGAGGAGAAATTTGCACTCGGATAAGTTCCCGAACGGCCAGTGTCGATCTATCTACATATAGACGAGAAGGCTACCGTGCGCACGATGACGAGCGAGAGAAGACATTTTGGAGTCGGCAGAGCGTCCAAAATGACCAAGCGTATGGATGGAACGGCAAAACATGCCCAGGTGCCCAAATGGGGCGTTTCTTGGAGAATAACGCCGAGTCTGTTCGTCATAAATGGGCGCCGCATCCGCATCCGCATCCGCATCCGCCTCGCGTCGATCGAGTCGAGTCGAGGAATTTCATTCTGCCTGGAATTGGAAAAAAAAAATGTCCGCCATGTTCATTTTTCACCATGTTCATCTCCTCCAAGCGCTCTTCTCATTTCGTGCATCATTGACCAGTCTTTTTTCGTTGAATCAGATGCTCCATACTCACCGAGACCAGCATCGCAAACATCCGTAGCATGATACTGATACGTATTATTAAAAAAAAATAACCCAAGTCGCAAAGTGCGACGACGGTTCGTCGTCGGTTGGATCTAATATTGCAATAATATTGCAATAATATTGCAATACCAGGAACGCTCACCACATGGAATTTTAATTAACTCTAGCTTTTCACCGCGCTCTTTTCGGTGAGAAGCAAACATGGTCTGGATCTATGCTGCTACAACTTCACCTCGTCTTCATTATTATCACTCCTTTTTGTATGTTTCCTCTTTTTTTGTTCTTTCTTCCCGTGCCTCATTTTCTCATTTCTATAATCTGGATGCACTTTTCCCCAGCTAACTCATCCATGAGACTCGACTTTGTGAAGACATGAAGTCGACCCAACGGTCGCACCAACGGCTGTGGCGACCACGTGGACCAAGTATGTAGTATGTACCATGGATGGCGTCGACTAGCCGCCGCAACGACGCTCGAACATTGCTTCTTCATGTTTCACATGGCGACTTAGCTTCAACGGCGCCGTAGACAAGCGAGCAAGCAGATGCCAGCGTGTCAGACACGTAAGACATGCATGGCTCTCCGCTTTCAGAGATGGGGCGCTGGAAGAACGGGCTATTATAAGGAGGATATATCTTGCACGGCGTTTTTTTTTTTCCTGGCAACAAGGCAGACACCGGATTCTACTACCTTGATTCTCCAAATTATCCATCATCTACTGTCCATGTCAACGTCTTGGACACATACGTGGGTATAACAACCCAACCCAGCCCCCTTCCCTACTACATCAAGACCCCTCCCTCTAGTATCTAATCATACCTAGCTCCCTTGGGACCAAACTTTCAACCAAGTGAATAAATACATAACAAAGCCCATAGTTGAAAGCCATAGTTCGGTCCGTTTCCAAGACATAAATCTAGACTTTTCTCACTGCCATTCTCCTCCTCCTCCTCCTCCTTCGTCCCACTACCATCCATTTCCCTTCTCATCGATCATAATTACTTTCCCTCATACGTAAGTAATCCGAACTCGATCCCGAAACCCGCACCTCTCCTCTCCGTCCGTTTGTCCCCCCCCCGAATCATACATTCCATACACTCGACCTATCGCATACAGATGCGCTAGAGAGGGATCAATAACCGAGACTGAGATTCCAATGTTTGGCTTCGCCGTTCGATTTATTATTAGTGCTTCTTTTTGGTCTGGTCTAGGTCTAGGTCTAGGTCTGGTCTGCTCCAGCTCCGTCGCCCATAATTAATGATATTGATTTGACTGTTGCTCGTTTTTAAACGCAGACAATTTGCTTGCTCGAGGCTTTTTTTTTGGTATATATTCGTGAGACGAGGAAAATTGGGAAAAGAAGGATAGGGTCGCGCCAGGTTTTTCGACCATGTTAATGCAATAGTGCCGCGATGTCGCTTTTGGCTTCCACTGCTGTGATAGCTTATATGTTACCACTCGCTCATACTATTATGAAGTCGAAGTAATTGAACAGGTTGGAGACATGACATGGAAGATCGCATCTAAGACACTTTTCCGAGACCAAAACATCGATCGAGTGGTATCGCTCCGAGTCTGCGCATCCACAGACGCTATCTATGTATGGTCAACACACGAGCAAGAGTTGAGATAGCAGGTGCGCGAATATCAGGTCTAAACAGCCATTTGTCTTGCCAGTAGTTGCCTGACTCAAGCGAAAAAAATAAGACTTGTCATTTCTTGCCACCCATGCACACACTTTCCTGATAATGAACAGTGAATGAATGAATGGCCATTTCTAAAGAAAGAAGAAAAAGCCTTTCTACTACCATTCCTGCAACCACCCAAGAAATTGCAAAACCAAAAAAAATTTAAACGACACCTGAGTGATTCGAACACTCGCTCCCGAAGGAACGGGCTTAGCAGGCCCGCGCGTTAACCACTCCGCCAAAGTGCCTGGTTTACGTAATCGATGGAAGAGTCTATAAACGTTTCAATATATATTCAGTACTTTGTTCACAATAACGCACATTGCAAAGAAAAATAGTGTCTCACTATCCACATCAAGTCATGGGCGGGGAAGCCTGTCTTCAGCGGGCCGGGTCTATTCGGGACTACTCAAGTGGGGGGGGGACGAAGCATGGCGTATTCCTCGGGTAACACGCACGGCAGCCAAGTGGATCTCTGCATGTCAGATGCCCGACACTTGAACAAGAACACAACAATTTGACCTGTGTTGACGACAAATCAATTAGAGGCTAGCAGTGCAGTCAATGAGTAAGTACTACATTGACATGTCATATTTGTTCCGCACACAATATTGAATTTTTCTTCCAAGAATGCAGCACAGTAATTGTGTCCTTGCACTACAACAGCATTTACTATGAGCAATGGTGGCAATCGCTGTTACCGGAACCCTCAAGTCTCACAAAGTAAGATCAAAAATATTACACACAACATGAAAATTGAGACACGTCATTCGGCGTGGAGCAGGAAGAAAATACAAAAAAGAAAGAGACCAAGGGAAACCCCAAAAAGCCAAAGCCGAGAAGCCGTGCTGTGGACCAAACGTAAAATGCAAGTCATGTCAAGTACGAATACTCCCGTTGCGACACGGGAATTTCCTCATATCCAACTTCAGCACCTCTTCAATACGGCACATCAGCATGCTCCCAATAATGACTTTCCAGAACATCTTCACGTCCGCAGACCTCGCAACCATCACGAAATACACGTCGGAATTCGCCATGTCTCCGAAAGCAATTCAGACAAAGTGGACTGTTCATCCACTCTTCCCCATGCGGCTTCATGAAGATTGATTGATCACCATCCACAAGATGGAATGACTTTGCCCAAGCTGGGGTCCACGCACCACTTCCGACCGAATCAGTGGTAGACGTACGGATATGCATTGGAGTTTCAGGCACAGCGGAACTTGTGGGAATCTCTGGGATGGGTCTAAATGACGAAATGGAGGCGACGGAGGACCCCCTCATTTCGCTGAGGGGCACAAAGTCAATCGCTGAGTTGCGACGCTCGATGAATGAGGGGACTTGCGACATATATTTTGGAGAGCTATGGCTACTCCCGCCTCTGCTCATTGAGCTTGGTTTCGAGTTGCAACCGAGATGGCCTTGGTCATCGGAGCCGTATTTGGGTGACGTGCTGGGGTTTCTCCGCTGTGACGTTGGCTCGGTCGAGTCCGAGGCTCTACGAGTAGGACCTTTCGCTATGGAAGAAGGAGGTCAGCCTTTGCCGTGACCAGTATCTGAGTATTTTGAAAACATACAACTGTCGCGCGAGGAGAAGCGCGTGGGTAGAGAAGGGTCATAAGTAACCGAGACTGTGGAAGGGCTCGCAAGTCCCACTTTGCTCGACGTATTCGAAAGTATGAGTGGCTTCCAGACATCAGTACCAAAGACCAGAGACTGCACACTACTTTGAGTTGAGTGTCGCCGTAACGGTGGAGGCGCTATGTCATCCGGGACGCTTTGGGATAGGGAAATCTTTTGTTGACGCGCTTCATCTGCTGCTCGTAACCTTGCACGGGCTTCTTGGGCTATTGAACCGCCAGCCACCTAGACTGATGCAGATCGGCTACGGTTGATGTGTGGAAAGCCTTGAGGAGTAGGGTTTTTTCGGTTTGCAGGTTGAGTGTCAGAGGCGTTGATTTCCTCAAGGAGTTGCTGGAGAACGGAACGAGGTGGACCGGCGTTGTTCAGAGGAGCAATGCTCGAGCGGCTAGAAGGACTAGACATGCTTATAGAATGCACATGCGAAAGTACGCACTAGGCAATGTCAAGTAAAATATGCAATGAGACAATCTGGAGAGGGTATGATGAAGAGGTGGAGAGATTGGGAGGTGGAGAGATTGCGTGGCCGAAGAAGAGGAGAAGATGATCATGTTTCACAGTGTGAACGCATGCAAAGTGTAACAAGGAAGGCGCAACCGCAACATGTACATGGAGGAGCACAAACGCCTTTGCCAAAATGGGTAAGAGTAATCCTATTACTAGATCCGACGAGATAAACATGGATTTCTCTTCGGATGAGGTAAGATGTAGTATTGTTACCATAATGCTATGGCAATCTCACCTGAAATGGTATACTACAGGCCAAATCTAAGTGCCTTGCTCCATTTGTGCCAGGAATCAGCTTTCCATCTTATCATCATACTCCGGAGTAGTATGCTTCATTCCGCCATCTCGGTGTCCTCTGGCTTGGCCAGACCGTGCTCCTTCAACAGCGCATCGATTTCGTCTGCTCCCCACAGGTGGTGGTAGATCTTGCCAGTCTCCGTCCTGCCAACTGTTGCGAATTCAACTAGTAGAATGTTAGTCTTTGGTTCTACCATCTTAGAATCTCATCTTACTCTTCTCGCTGCTCAACTTCGTCGAATCCATGGTCTTACTGAGCACCTTCATGGCAAGTCCGCATGCTTCCTTTAGGTCGCAATCTTCTTTGTAGTCCTGCTTCAACAAGCTCTGCGCAGAAGCATTGTTTGCGCCAACGCTCGTCGCTTTCCAGCCTCCATAGTTGCCGCTGGGGTTGCTCTGGTAGAGCTGGAACTGCCTCTGGGGATCCCACCCGGCATAGATGAAAGATACACCGAACGGCCGGAGACCACCGTGTTGCGTGTAACCTTGCTTGAGATCGCATAGACGGCGCACGAGTTGTTCGCAAGGAATATCTTCGTTGTACGTGAGGAGGTACCGTTGTGCGGCTTGGCGGGCGTAGTTGATGAGGATGTTCGCGTCGGCGGTCATGCCTGCTACAGCACAAATCATATTGCTGATCACATCAGTACACGGTTGTCCCATTGAGCACGGAATTGGGTACGCACTCGTTCAGGATGTAGAGCTTCTCTGCTGATGTGTCCTGCTCCAATAGCTTGCTGGTAACCTTCCTCTCTGCGGCGAGCACGATGCCGTCTTTAGCGAGAATTCCTAATGCTGTTCCTGCGTGTGAGATAGCCTCCAACGCATACTCGACTTGGTAGAGACGCCCTTCCGGGGAGAAGATGGTGGTCTAGGGCATTGGTTAGTTGTGGGGTAATTTAGAGCTCGGACGGGCGGCTCACTCGGGAATCGTATCTTCGCGACATGTCTGGTGTCTGTTTGAGAAGATACGGAGGGGTGAGAGGAAAGAAAGGGGTGAGGGTTGAATGTGGTGGAGCTGTGAGTTTACTGTGATGGTGTTGATGGAAGCTCTAGGCCACAAGCTTCACACGACGCATGCCAAGCCAGTAAACCACGCTAGTCGGGAACTCTTTGGCAGATGTCACCAATTCTCCAACACCAACCCTCTGCTCCATTTAATCCGCAACAGTTCATCTTTCTCATGCGACAAAAGGTAGCGTGTTATGGCCGACATCCCAGTACGGCCTCCAGCGGGCCTTCCAGCCCTTGCGCCAGGCTGGACTGAGCACTCGGCACCTTCAGGTACACTAGCTTTAGCTTTCCCTTCTCTGCGACAGTCCATGCTGACCCACTTATAGGACATGTCTACTACTACAACAAAGAAACGAAGAAATCTACATACGTTCGTCCAATTGTTGAAATACATGGCCTTCAACAACAGCACGCTGCTCCCCGACCGCCCGCGCCGCAAGCTCCTTTTGGCGCAAATCCCAATATCGGCCATGTCAACCACGTCGCCTCCAACAATCAGCTCAACCCGAACTTTCAGCCACCGAATTTTCGTTTCGGAGGGCCTGCACAAGAACCGTTCCAAAATGCGCCGCAGCACAGCAATCCCAGAGGCGACCATCGCGGTGGACATCGCGGAGGCTTCAATAACTTCCAAGACAGACGACGACAGCCGGAAGACAAACCAAAGCACCGCTCCGACATTCCCAACTGCGCACCATGGGTATTAGTGAAGACAAAACTGGGCAGGAGGTTCGTATGGAATAAAGATACCAACGAGAGTTTTTGGAAATTTCCCCCACACGTTATGAAGGCCGTGATGGACTTCGATCACAAAGAGCGGGAGAAGAAAGAAAGGCGGGAGCATGGTCAGCCGAGCGATGAGGAGGACACTGCCATGGCTGAGGTGGAAGCCGATCTTGCCGCAGTTGAAGAGGAAATGGAGAAGCAGATAGTCCGGGTGGACGGTGAAGTGGGAATGGATGATGACAGCGAGTACGAAGAGGTGGAAGTCACAGATGATGAGGGCGAGGAGGCAAACAAGCCTCCAAAGCGACAGCGGACTGAGGAGCCTACCGAAGATCAGGCAATGGAGATGGGCGAAGACGATATCGCGTGGCAACTGGCTCAGATGGAAGCAATGGAAGAGGGTGATTTCGATGAAGAAGACGAAGAAGAGGGCCTACCATTGACCGAGGAAGACTGCAAAGCGCTCTTCAAAGAGCTACTGGACGACACACGGATCAGCCCATACGTACCCTGGGACAAGGTTCTCGAAAATGACGGGCTTTATGAAGACGAGCGTTACAAAGCGCTGCCTACCATGAAAGCCCGAAAAGACTGTTTTGACGAGTGGGCCAGAGAACGAATTCATTATCTCAAGGAACAAAAGGCGAACCAGCAGACGCTAGACCCAAGAATACCCTATCTCGCGTTGCTGCACAAGTATGCGACACCAAAGCTCTACTGGCCCGAATTCCGTCGAAAATATAAAAGAGAAATGAAGGACAGCAAAGTGACGGACAAGGTCAAAGAACAGCTCTATCGGGATCATATCAAAAGACTGGGGTTGAAACAACCCGAGCTCCGATCCGACCTGTCCAATCTGCTCAAAGCCCAACCTCTCGCCTTGCTCAATGGCTCAACAACCCTAGAAACCCTACCACCGTCGATACTAACAGATCTCCGCTTCATATCCCTCCCGGCTTCCACCAGGGATTCCCTAGTTGGTGCATACATCTCGACGCTACCACCCGCCCCCGAGGGTGCATTTGCATCTGCTGAAGAAGAGGCCGAAGTAATTCGGAAGCGGGCTGAGCGGGGACGTCGAGAGCGAGCTCTTGCTGAACGCGAAAGGCGAGTCCAAGAAGACAGGAGAAAACAGGAGCGAGATTTGGCATATGGCATGGGACGATTACGCGAAGAGGAAGCAGAAATAGAACGCGCGATGAAGTTTGGAAAAGATGGGCTGAAGGGCCAATTGGGCTCGTAGGGTTGGACCCGCAACAATGGATCCTATGTCCTCCTTGAAGCTTATCTTCGATGTCACCATTAATTAGCCTCCCGCGTGCTACCCTTGTAGATTGACTCTGGTATCATTTCCACACGCTATCACAAAGTGTACATGCGCTCGCCCACGTTGATTAAGTTGTTATTTGAATTTAGAGACTGCAACTGCACAACGTGGATATTCAGAATATAATTTAGGATGATACTGCAAGTCTCTTATATCTACATGCTTATGATCAGATTCCTAGAACGTCATCATAACAAAGTCGAAGAGCGAAGATGCAAGACCGGGTGTCGTGAAGGATCACCCCGCGAGACGAACAAGCGACGACAAGTGCTATTAAACCGTGTCTTTCGTCAGAAAGGGCTAAAGTATTAACTAGGGCATCAGTGATATATCCATGGTTCAAGTATAGGACGACCGAAGATTCGTTCTTTGTCCCTTTGCATACTCTTCACAGCCTCCTCACACTGATCATACACAACCTAGATGGAGCGGATGGCACTTGATGCTATGTACGATAGAAAAACAAACCACGTACCCGGATCGAGAAGTTGCTTGTAAGACTGTCGATGTTTCGATGCTGGTTGTCATCGTAGAACCGCCAAATAATCGACAATATTGCAGCGATTTTAAAGATTTTTTTGCTTGCTGGATATGCAAAATCAGGGTGTATTCATGCTGTAATGTTGTTGTTGCCATCGTGATCGAGGTACAAATCCGCGAGCTTTGTAAAATACCTTGGGTGGAGGTGACTCTATGTAGAGGGGGGTTCTCGGGAAATAAATATTTAAGGATGCCCAACTCCGCACCACCAAAAAAATGCCTTTGCCCTACAAATTTGGCAGCAGCAAGTGTTATAGGCAGTACTAGTTTGCGTAGACAATAGTAAATTGTTTAATGTTTTTATATTGCGCTCTTATGTATGTGTATACAATCGTCATGCAGGGCGCTTATTTCCCAAGTTCACGTTCTACATAGAGGTAGGCCTTTTTGAGCTATTACTACCATCCTCAGCACGAGTTGCCAAGATCTCACTGGCACTGGCACTGGCACTGGCACTGGCGAACCGAACAGTGCCTTTGTCCTTCAAGGGCGATCGATGGTTTACCAAAGATTACCGGATTAGGCAGTATTGATAAGATTAGATCCCTCTCAGATCCCTCTCAACGCTGCGAAGGGACTACTAGAAACTAGTAATTAGTAACAGAGATACTGGTTAGTGTGCCTCTTGTTGTTTGTAGTGTAATGCTAACGTCGATACTGCTTCATGCAATCTGACCAAAGTTTCTGGAAACTGTAGGAAAAACTATCGGAAAACTATCGGGAAACTATCGGGAAACTATTGGGAAACCATCAAGAACCTGTGCAGAACCTGTGCAAAGCCTGTCTGGAGTGTTCCCTTGTTATCGGCGTTACAGTCTACAAAGGTAGCTTTCGTACAGCTTGTGGGTCTTTTGGTAGGGGCTATTTAGCACTAGCAAGGAGCCTGTGAAAGGCTAAGGAATTAGTAAGTATTAGATCTGATACCTGATATCTAGTTTGCCCTATTATTGCGTAGAGAACGGTACAGATGCAAAGTAATGCTTGCTTAGGTAAGACCTTTATCACGCTAAAAGAAGATCTAAACATTCTTATTATTAGCTAATAAGTGTTTATTTAGTGTAGTGACGTCGACGAGGTTGACACTAGTCAGCTACGAAGGCGCAAAGGATGCGCTAGCGACCCGTTCTGAGAAGATATGTATGGGTGATCGATGGAAATTTCAAAATTTACCGAATTGGGTAGGTTGCTGGGAAGATCAAGATAAGACCAGATTAGGTAACAGCCCTGTGTCGCTTACCTGTCACGTGTTATTCCAATCCCGCAGCATTATTGATGAATCATCTCAAGTGCTCTTTCACACAACGACAGCGTAGGCCGGAAGCCTTGGAAGTCTTTGTTATGTCAGGGTAAGTGTTTTCCCATCTCGCTCTTCTACTTCTTTGTTAATTCATGCTCGTATATGCTGCCACCGGGATTCGGAATCTTATGTTATATATATGTACAATTTGGCTAAAATGTACTCAATCTATATACATTCTAACCTCGGAAGGTCGCCGGGTCTCATGTCCTTTATCCTCATAGCCCTTATCTTATTTGTTCTATTTCTAACACCCGTATTTGCTAAGATATCGATACTGTCATGGTTCGTGGTTGGTCTCATTGGTCTGATTGATTAGCTACCTTTGCGTCAATTTTTTATTCCATCTTTTCGCTCAGATTCCAAAATAATCCTATCTCGTTTATTGCCAGCTAGCCGTCAACCCATATACCCCTGACAAAACCCTACAGATGCCTTTACAGTACCCCCCCGAGCTATCAAATCTGATATCTAAGCCTTTCACCGCTGCCTGCTAGTGCTAAAATGCCCCCTGGTAGCGCTCCACACACCTTTCTCAGCCTCCTAATAGCGTCCTAAAGCTGTACATCTATTGGCTGCTTACCCCTGCAGGAAGGCGCGCCAGCGACCCGCTCGGGGGGGGACTGTAATGGTTAATGCTAGG
>MU005765.1:1916793-1973717 GCA_010093715.1 Pleomassaria siparia CBS 279.74 | reverse complement strand
ACTGTACTCTGTACTTTCTCAGTGCATTCCCTTCATGCGGACGGCTCGTGCCCAAACAACCATTCACCACCACGGCGTTACTATCGTACCAAATCCTGGAACTTGGGCAATCTAGGATCCAAACTAACTTGTAGAAGAGTAGTGAGGCCGGATGGGGACGTGAAAGATGGCGGCAGGCACCTTTCCAGAAGCGTACTGCAGCCTCAGGCACACCCGTGGCCTGTGTATGTTGGAAAACGTGCATTCTCTGATTCATAAACGGGTATTAACCTCGCGCAGACCCCGCAAGGGCTGGACCCTGGGGCCGAACTCTAGGTAATAGCCCAATCCACGTTTTGGGAGGCCTTTTGTTCTTCAACGACTTCTTCAATTTGTTCTGATACTGACACTTGTAGATTTCTGATTCTACGTACATTCATTGCTTTATCAAGCCCAGTCACTCTTTATTGACATCTCGATATGCCATCTTCCTCATCACTCTTGCTGAGCGTCGGTACTATTCTCTCTGCTCTTTCATCGACTGCTGTTGCTACCACCTACACCCTTGGAGACAGCTATGCGGGGAGCACTTTCTTAAACGGCTTTAACTTCTTCACTGCCGCAGATCCCTCAAATGGTTTCGTCAAGTGTGTCTTCGGTCTTGCCAGTCATGATTTATTTAACCTTTCTCCAGATATCTGGACAAGACCACGGCAACGAACAGCAGAATTGTGAAAATGGTTGGGACTGACAACTATATCGGCGTGGATTACACTACTCCCCTGACTGTTGCAGGTGGAGTCGGCCGTGGCAGTGTTCGCATCGAGTCGAAGAACGTGTACAATAAGGGTCTCTTCATCGTTGATATCAAGCACATGCCTGGCGGAATCTGTGGAACGTGGCCAGGATTCTGGTCACTTGGCTCAGGAACATGGCCAGTTAACGGGGAAATTGACATAATCGAGGGCATCAATCAGAACACCCAAAATACGATGGCTCTGCACACGGACACGCAGTGCTCTGTATGCTTTCCTCATACCCCAGCTTCAGCTCTATTCACTAACATCCCTCCAAGGTCAACGGTCGCGGCCAAACTGGCACCCAGTCCCGCTACAACTGCGCTCTTGACAGTCCTTCAGGAACCTCTGGCTGCGACGTCAATGCCGTGTCTGCCAACACCTTCGGAGCTGGATTCAACACTGCCGTCGGTGGTGTTTACGCTATGGAATGGACTAGCACGGCGATCAAGATGTGGTTCTTTCCCCGTGGCTCCACCCCCAAATCCATTACCGCCGACCAGCCTGACACTGCTGCGTTTGGAACCCCGCTGTCGAATTTCGAGGGTGGATGTGACATGAATACCAGATTCAAGAACCACAAGTTTATCTTCGACACAACGTTTTGTGGAGATTGGGCTGGAAACGTGTATGGTATGTCACGGATGCATCATGCTCATGACATTTTCCGCGCCATGGATTCATTCATTCAATAACTAACGGCATTCATTCATTCTAGGAGACACATCGTGTCCCAAGTACTCGGGCCTGGGCAGCATGGACGCTTGCAAGAAATACGTCGCCGAAAACCCCGCTGCATTCCAGAATGCCTTCTGGCAGATCACGTACTTCAAGACGTACAAGGTAATAGCTGCCGCTGTGTTCAACCCTTCGTCGACCATCGTAACGACAACCCGCACATCCACCGCTGCGACGCCAACTGCGATGAAGAAGGTATCAACTGATGGAACATGCGGTGGGACCGTGGGCAATACATGTCTCGGTAGCACATTTGGAAACTGCTGTAGTTCGGCGGGCTGGTGCGGATCTACAACCGCATATTGCGGAACAGGATGCAAACAGAGCTTTGGAACCTGCACGTAGACGATCGAGGAGCATGTCGAAGGATTGAGCATGCATATAAATAGCGCAATACAGCTCAATCAGATTCTCTGGTACTAATTAGTGCTTCTCACGAAGAGATGGAGGTTGAATATCTTGAGAACCTTCACCTTGACCAATGGCCAGTACCCCTCCAACGTGCGCAGGATCGATATACATACTGCCGCGTTTCGTCCAAATCCCAAACTGACGTAGATACACTCCCATGACGTACAACGAGACACTTTCCTAGCGACATGGTATTCGGGATCGTGAAGCTCAGCTCAGCTTCGCTCTCACTATTTAGCTTGCGACGTCATTTCCTCCCATTTGTGGAATGTCCTATGAACCACGCCACAATAAGATTAGTCCACAGCGCAATTGGACGACTCAGACGTCTTACCATTCTACGTCCTTTCTCCTCGAGGCTCATGTCGGGAAGTCGAAACGTCGCAACTTGAGGCCGCAGTGAGTACAGGAAATTCCTGATGAGCGCGAAAGTAGCGAATGTCACATGAAAACGAAGAAAAGTCAAACACGGGGAGTCATGATTGGACCAGAAATATGATTTCAAATTCCAAAATTGGAGCGGGATACTTCACTACGCCCACAATGAGTCCAGAAAAGGTGTAAAGATAACTACCCTCCACTCGAGTCACAGCCCGAGCACCTATATCCAGGTCCCAACCCAAACCAACAGCTCCGTGCATGGGGTATCAAGCGTGGACATCCCCAATCGAAGCTCAAGCGAGTAAAGAAAAGTATTGGACAAAGAAAGCCCATATGTACTCCAGCCAGCCAAGAAGCCTAATCCAGCCAAAGAAAAGAGAAAAAGTGACAAACGAAGACGCCACACCCATCTAGCTGTACCAACATCAGGCGGATTAAATGAGTTGCTACCCTTGCATTACCTGATTGGCTTTTTGTTGCTTCAGAGTCATGTGCTGGATGAAAGCATTCATATCGGTTCGCGTGGCGGGTGCCTCTTCAACGATGCTGCGGATGTTCTTCATCTGGTCCAGTGTCACAGGCGGTGTTGCAGATAAGAATTGTTGCACCACTGGGTCGCCGAAGAACGGCCCTAGAATTTCCTGGGCATGTGGGATTTCATGCGGAAGAAGGGGCTTCGCTGCCGCGGAATGATGACCTGATGGAGGAGCGCCGTTGTGATATGGGGGTGGTGCATATTGATTACCGTACATCTGGTCTTGTGGGAAGGCTGGTCCCATGGGTGAGTATTGTGGACCATGTGGGTTGACAGGTGATGGCGCTGGCCCATTCGTTTGTCCATTCCCAGGCGGCGCCGGTGTCGGATGAGCCACCTGGCCACCTGCGATATCTCCTGCTGGATATCGGTCAAAGTGCTCAGTTGGGGCGAATTGGGGCATGTCGGGCAGCTTCGCGACGAGCGCGAGAAGGACGAGAGGTTCCTTCCTAGGAGTTTCAATCGTGCAGTATTCTAGCATCTCTAAGAAGCCTGGAAGAGTTTTCCCGCCGGCTGGAATCGGAATGACATAGAGATCTCGAAGTGTGTCGTTTCCAAACCTTTCCACGGGAACAACGCCCCAACGGTCTCGATCGTGGAAATAACTGTAGAGATGATCCATGATAGCACGACCATCGTGAGAGACTGGACTAATGGATAAAACACCAACATCATGACTCCCACTTGTCGCAAGGCCTTGAATATATTCATTACCCCTGTGACTTTCAATACGCCCCTGTATAGGTAGAGAGGGCGGAAGAAGTTGATCCCAAGGTATGACTAGGCCAAAATCTCCACCTGCAACAAACCGTGCGACGGCGTCGAAAGGGCCAGTTGACTGCATTTCCAACTTGCCCTGCCAGACTATGGTAGGATCGGCAGCATATCCAGTCATTTCAACGTCATTTTCCTCGTCTTTGAGCAATCGATCAACGTCTGCATCGTCGCCAGGTCCGTCATGTGATCCTTGTACTCTGATCGAGCTTTGCCGACGCTGAAGAAATGTGTGCTGGTCCTTCTGAGGGGACTTCACTTGGCTGAAGATTTGGCCAATGTCAAAATTTGTGGAGGGTCGTCGGATGCTGTCTGTTTGATTTGCCGTATCAACGGAAAGGGAGGCTCGCTGACCGACATCTTCTGGTAGCTCGACGATAGTCTGGCCGTCTCGGTTCGGCGATGGCAGT
Organism: Pleomassaria siparia CBS 279.74; assembly: GCA_010093715.1. Lineage (NCBI taxonomy): Eukaryota > Fungi > Ascomycota > Dothideomycetes > Pleosporales > Pleomassariaceae > Pleomassaria > Pleomassaria siparia. The sequence continues at coordinate 1,969,692 of MU005765.1, read as the reverse complement.
TCGACTGCTCCTTCTTGGCCGATCTCTCGATCACGCAGCTCCGGCGGCCTGAGTTCATGATCCAGCGTATCTTCATCCTCGCCTACCCATTCCTCGCCTTTGTGTGTTTTCCGCAACCGTTTGCCCGTGACCTCGGTGAGGATCATCTGTTTCTCATTCGCTTCTCTTATGGTTGCATATTGCTGCTGTTGTTCCTCACTAGCCATGTCCTCGGTTTTCATAACCACGAGTTCTTCGGGGCTTAGGGCGCCAGAAAGTAAACGCTCTACTAGAGTGGAGTTCTGCTTCATGTTGAAGACGATGGCCCGGAACTGTAGAACATAGCGGGACGCATTGGTGGTGGGCTCGCCGAGACCTCCTATTGCGGCGTGGTCGATCTGTAGTCCTAGACGGGTGGCAATCGACGAAGGTGTCGCACCATCTGGGATGCGATACTTTCCAGCGTCGGAAGCCTCCTTGATCAATCCTATAAGAGTCTTGACAAGATTTTCTACTAAACGCATTTGTTTTTCCGGGAGATGAGATATATCCGTAGCCAATGTCGACTGAGCGGGTTGTGTGGCTGCATGGATGCTAGACTTGCGTCGCTTTGGTTTTGGGACCTCCCTCTCCACGATGGCATCCTGTCCACGCTTTTCTCCGCTGGGAGATTGTGATTGACTTTTGGGTGTGCTCTTCTTGCTCTGAACTGGCAGCTCAGCCTTGGAAGTGCGCTTGGAGGGCACGCTGGCGACCTTGTGGTCTGCGTGTCCATTCGATGCTTCCGACGGTAGATCTGTTGGCGGCTCTATAGACGTAGGCACGGGTGTCGGAGCTGGAACTGGTGCTGGCGCTTGAACAGGAGTGGAAGATGTTTGCGGCGTCGGAACCTTGGGAACTTCAAGCTTCTGTGTTTTTGATGGCGTCTCTGACTTGATTGGCGTTTCTGGCAGGCCTTCGGAACGGACATCGCTGGGTCGCGACTTGAGCTTTGCTGCCTTGGAGCCCTTTTTGCGATTCCACGGTTTTTCGCCACGGGCCATAGCAGCCAAAAGATCAACGTGTTCCTCGGGCTTGCACTGCTCACAGAAGTATGTCGTAGACTCTTCTTCCCAATGTGGACCTTCTAGCAGCCCTAAACATTTGACATGCTGCCAGGCGGAGCATCTGTCGCAGCAGATCATCTGGCGGCCGCGAATGTCGCGCTGGTCACCGCAGACACATCGAATGATGGCCTCCTCTTCATCCTCTGGCTCTGGCTCCGGTTGGGCGCCGGACTGTATCGACTCGGAACGCGCGCCCTGTGCCTGGCTACCCTTCTTGTCGGACTTGCCCTTCGACTTGGGTTTAGCGACGGGGGCCACCGGCTCATCGAAAAGGTCTTGGTTCTTGGTGTGGTGGCCCTTGTTGGCGCGCCCTGAACGGCGTACATCATCTACGAAGGGGGGATTAGCATGGCTCTTCGGTCGAGTAGGGCGGCTGCGATGTGCGTCCTGGGAAGACGACATGCACGGGCACCACTGGAGGGAGCTTGCCAACGAGGTGTGCTTACCAGACATGGTGTGCGTTGTATGTAGGACGTATGTGGGCGGATTCAGTGCAAACGCGACTAGAGCTTGCAGCTTCACGATATGCTCAAAATGGTCACGCCCCTCTCTCCGCGAAGGCTTCACGTCGCAAACAGCGGAGTGCAGCAATCGCAGACGGCGAAGGCCGAGTTCTAGCTAGCCAGAGTAACAGGTGCACGACTCCACAACCTCTCTCGCTGGGTGGCGCGACAGACGGCAGCTTCCCTTGCGCGGCAGAACCTTCTCTCCAAGCAGTGCGCGGCGGTCGCGAGACGCGCGGGCGGGCAGTGGGCGCTATGCGCGGGCTTTCGGAGACACGGCAAAGTCTCACGGATGACAGTGAGGTTGGCGCGCGATGGGCTGGGACGCGCGGGCGATGGTGTTGATGGAATGGCGAGATGAGGAGGGCGAGTTGGGATATGCGCCCTTCGTCAAGTGGAGAGTGGATAGGTCTTGGCGAACGACATACTGAGACGCTAGAGCCGAACCGGACTAGCGAATTCACACAGACATCTCGTCTCCAGCTCCTACCAAACGTATTCTAAACGTTCCTTCACACCGACAACAGCACCCGGACGTCCTCGCGTTCTTCCAGACTACCCGCCACTGCGTACGCCTCACCACTGAACATACTACATACCTACTACCATGGCAGACGTGCGGTCACTGCTCCGCCAGGAGCGAGCAGCTCGACAACCTCAAAGACAGTCATCAGCCCCTGCTGCAGCGTCCAGTTCGAAAAAGCGGAAGGCCACAGATGAAGATGGAGACGAGAGGAAACGGACGAGAACAGAGGCTGCCGTGGGAGTGCCTTCAGGATTCTTTGACCCTGGAGTCGTTCCGGATGGCGACGATGCCTCACCACCACCACAAATCGTACAAGGAGTGGAGGCTTTACAAAATCCCGAACTAGATGATCCGCCCCTCGAACCTCTACTCGCGCCAAACCCTGCAATTCCCTCACTCGACGCCACCGCGCAAGCAGAGCTCAATGCCTTCTTCCACGAGATGGCGGACGAGCCTGCGGTACCAGCTGGATTCTCCAAGTTCTCTACAGGTGCCGTCATTGAATCGGCGCCTATGACGACTGCAGAAATTGCTGCGCAAGCGCGCGAGGAGCAGAGTGCACAGCGCGCCCGCAAAGACGAAGAGATGGAGGGCGAGAAGGAGGATGCAGCGCGACAGCTAGAGGAGGAATTTGATGAGATGGATGGATTGGAAGAACGATTCAAGAAGCTGCGTGAGCAGAGGGAGGCGCTACGGAATGCTCGTGTCCAGTCCAAGGTGGAGGACGTCGTGCTTCCAGTGACCCTACCTGAGGACGTGGAGAGCGACTCGGACGACGAGGAGTGGGACGACTGGCGGTTTCGTGTGGTGTAACTTTCGTTCAAGCATGGTAATACCGCCGTTATATACCCACATGTAATATTATCATGACCTGGACCGCCGGGTCGCGATCGAGGCGTTTTTGGGATGATACCATTGAATCAACTTTATGCGACCATAACATAATTAGTCTAGGATGCAAACGTGGATATACCGAGCTGGGTTTATACAAATCTTCCGCGTTATGGGCTGGTGAGATTACTGCCACATCCGAAGAGGTCGGTACATACATGGGAAACGGATCAACTGCACGGCCCCGCTATCTGAGCCAGCGGTACACCTAGAGATTACATACCCTTGTTATTGCCTTCAAATGTGATCTATGGATACTACTGATGAATGTATATGGAACCCTAGTTTACTGGCCAATCACATTCCAAACGCGCTACTCTGACGATTTTGCCAAGCTCATCGGCCACACCTCAAGCAAGAGCAAGGCCACCTCCGCAACACCACACCACACCACACGACCACGCTTGAAATCCGTCTCCCCCCTCTGCCCACGCCTGTAGCCCCCTCTTACCCAGACGTCACACTGCTTCAATCAACGAAGCAAAACCTCGCCTATTCCACAATGTCACGGCGACCTAATCCAGCCGCTGATCGAGCCGAGCAGAATCGCGCAACTCTAAAGACGCTCGTGAAGCTCGAAGGGAACAAGAGCTGCGCCGACTGCAAACGAAATAAGCGTATGCCTGATCTCTGAGGATATATACATACAATGTTCTGACAAGTTTGTAGATCCACGATGGGCTAGTTGGAACCTAGGTGTCTTTATTTGCATTCGGTATGCACAACCTGCCATCTCCACGCTCGCGCTGGCCTTGCGCTGACAGAACGCATAGATGCTCAGGTATACACCGCGGCATGGGAACGCACATCAGCAAAGTTAAGTCGGTTGATCTCGACACATGGACCGACGAGCAACTGCAGAGCGTGCTGAAGTGGGGCAATGCGAGGGCGAACAAGTGAGTGACCAATATATTCTCACAAGCAGGAACGGCTCTAATTAGAACTCTAGATATTGGGAGGCCAAACTGGCACCAGGACATGTACCGTCTGAAACGTACGTCTATCAAGACCCCATTCAGTTTCTCTAAACTAAGAATCCGTGCAGGAAGATGGAGAACTTCATACGAACAAAATACGAGTCTAAACGCTGGGTCGCGGAAGGTGGGATACCGGATCCATCCACTCTAGATGTATCAGACGACGATATGGTAGGTGGCGAATTGGTATCGGCAAAGGACATGCGCTAATAGCAAGGTGCAGCCACTGAAGAAGGTACAAGAGAAAGTACAAATAGAACGGTCGGCATCACAACGTCTGGCTGGCAGTTCAAACCCCCCTCCACGAGCGCTCCCCAAGCCGCAAGCACCCATTGACCTCTTCGGCGATGACCCGACCCTGGCACCCCCGCGGCCTAGCACAGGCCCTCCCGCCTCGAAGAATCTCACACTCAAATCTGAGCCCGCTCCGCCAAAGCAGACCAAAGCGGGAGATTCGTTGTTAGGGCTAGATTTCTTGGGAAGTGCTGGTGCACAACCAGCTAGACCATCGAGCACAGGACCAACCCAGACCGCCACGTCAAGACCAGATCTCAAACAATCGATATTGTCCCTATACGCCTCCGCTCCGAAGCCACCTCCCCAACAACAGGCACAACAGCAACATGGGCGCCAAGAGTCGTTTGGTGGCCTGTCCCAACCACAACAATCGCCTCAACAATCCCAATTTGGCGGAATGAACGATGCCTTTAGCAGCTTGTCTTTTGGCGCACCGCCCCCACAACCCCAGGCCAAGCCCTCTCCATTTGCCGGTCTCGACAGCTTCTCAAATACGCGATCCCCGCCTGCGAACTCGTCCTCTAACATGTTCGGTGGTGGTGGGAGCTTCTTCGATGCGCCAAAATCACCTCCTCCCACTCAAACGTACGCGCCAAAGCCGAGTACAGGTGGATTTGGCGATTTCTCGTCCTTCTCCTCTTCGACCGCCCCTGTGAAGCCTGCTACCCGAGCATCCGGTATGAACGATCTTCTTGATCTGTCTATGCCCTCTGCTGCACCTAGCCAACGTGTATCTTCTCCTCCTGTAGCCTCACCCCCGATGAGTTCAGCCTTTAACCTCTCTTCTCCTGCCCCCGCACCGAAAGCTGCACCCGCGGCAACACCGAGTTACGCTGGGTTCTCTAACACGGATGCATGGGGTAGCTCTGATGCTTGGGCTTCAAACCAAGCTGCAGCCCCTGCCGTAACATCACCGCCAACTCAGGGTGGTTGGGGAGCTCCTCAAGTTGCCCAGGATGATGATTTCGGAGGATGGAGCAGCGCTGCGCCGACTCAGACTACCCAGACGCACAATCCACCCGCGAGCAAGCCATCTGGTGGCTTTGGAGGGGGTGGTGATGATTTGTTTTCAAACGTTTGGGAGTAGAAACGGATTGTCACCTGGTGGTTGATTAGGTGTAGGTGTAGGAGTAGGGAGGATGGGTTTTGTTAAGCATAAACTTGGTTACATGCATCTGCAAGGGTATGCACGATTCGCATTTTGTGAGACTCACATGTACCTGCATAGATGAGAATAGAAACTCTGATCGAAACCTGCGCTGAAGTATATGAAAATGATACACATTGCACGACAAGACGGAAGGAGGAGTAGAAGACGCTTAATTCGACGCCCCTGGAGCAAGACTCCCTTTGCGCCGCCCTGGTGCTTCCAACAAGACAAACGAACGCCGAAGCAATGCTACCCATACAGGCTCGTATAAGATCCCTGGTTTCTCCCTTTTCTGGGGCTCCGTGGAATATGAACCCATCGTCCTGACTGATCATCGCGTCCCCTTTGTTGGTGTCCTACTTTCGGAAATTTGCCCTTAGAATACTAGATGCCAGATCCAGTACAATACCAGAACAGTCCCGATTATTATGCCTGCGAGCTTGAGAATGGCAACCTTGTTTCCTGACTGTGCCATGCGCCCTAGACGTGTTGCGCTTCCTTTGAGAGAGTTACCGAAGGAGGAGAATGTATCGCTCTGAGTATCTTGTTAGCTTCCACACCACCTCATACAATCTACATTCTGGAGAAGAGGAAATTTGAGGTGGTATGAGGGGTAAGAGAGGCTGGTATATAATGCAAAGCAAGGCAGGAAGACGACAGGCAATAGAGACATACAGTGTTGTCAATGACCACCTGGTCCCGCGCATTATCGTAGATGTCTATTGTCACACCGCGCAGGGCGGTGACTTTAGAAGCGAGTTCATCGAGGCGAGAATTGTTCTGTCTATAGAGATGTTAGTTTGTGATTGTCATTCTGTTCACGGGGAGTGTATAACGGTAGTGTGTATGTCAGAAACGAAAGTAAGGAGGTAAGTCGTACCGTTCTCGCTCATAAGCTTCCGACATGATGCTCCTATGTACGCGGGCTTGAGGTTTGGATTTAGGGGCGGACGATTTGCTCCAGTACGGCGTGCGCTCGGCGCAACTAGATGTTCAAGAAGGCAGCGGAAGGAGATGTCTCCGGTAATCGAGCAGACGCAAGGGGTGTATGGTTATGGGTTATGCGCTGATGTGTGAGGTGTGAAAGGCAGAACTCCAGACCACGCTGGGTGACGATGATGCGGAAGAAGCCGATGCCAAGGTGCGTAGGGCTGAGGTACAGCGGTGGGGAAGGGTTGCGTCGGAGGTCCCTCGGTCTCGCACTCTCTAATTACATCTTTTCCCAATTCGCCAAAATTTGTACACACTTCTGCACCCTTTCGCTATTCGTCAGCTATTAGGGGACTTTTGCAGTTATTCGACGACTGGCCCACGAACCGTACCATGATCGACGGTCTTTTACCTGATTAGAAAGAGCTTGCGAACCCTTCCGGACCCATTGGCTAATAAAGAAGAATGACGATCTAGATCTACATATTAGTAGAAATACCCGCATATGTACAGTACACCGTGCAGGAGGTAGATCATGCTGCCGTTCGGCCGCTGTTAGCTGTCATGCAGTTTTGACGGAATTGACAGCTGGTACGAGGTAAAAGTATCTCTCTCTACCCACCATCATAACAATGGCGACAAGTACACATGCAACCTCACTCTTGTCTGGTCTTTTCTCGCTTGATCGTCCTCATTGTTTTATTATATATCCAAGCATCGTCTTTCCTTCATCACACTCTGGCGTCCGAATTCCCTGCGTGCTACATGCCATATTAGATCAAATGTTTACACAGTCTCGGACTCGCTTTATAGAGCACTGGCGCAATCATTCAACCCCGCTAGAAGCATAGGTCATATCTCAACAACCTCATATCATGGAACTGGACATCCATTCTGCTGGCAATGGGACCTTGGGGAATTCGTGAACTTTATTGCATGTGCCGCAAGGTAGCCCTCGCGGACACATCCTTCAAAGGTGAACTGGACGCTTCGGCCATAGTTCCAATTTTCTCACGAAAGAGTTGTGGGTGGTATTGTGTAGGTGCATTTATGCCAACACATTAATATCCGCTAGGTTCCTAAGGGTTGGCGGGTTTGGTCAAGCCTACCGTAGGCTGCTTTCCGCTATACGCGTATTCAATTCGTTGCGACACCTTCTAGAACTAGAAGCCCATCTGTTGGGAAAGGATACAGATGGAAGAACGCAACTCAAAGACCTGTATTGACATCCAACTTCGGCGCGATAGTAGCCCTTTGATTGATTACACGAACATCGAACTGCAATGAAAGACACAAGGCCCTCAATATGTTGCTGGATAATCCAAGGCGCGAAGGCGTGTGGGATGTTCCAACAGCAGGGATGATTGCGAGCGAGAGGACTGCATTGAGATTACCAAATTTACAAGTCTCACATACATCACAAATTCTGACCACCTTTGAATACGCCATATTGGGACAACATATACGTGGATGAAGGAGACTCAAGTCAAGTTTAAGACTATTGAGGATATTCAAAGGAAGGAGAGAGGGGGTGTGGAGTACATGTCGTGGTAGAAACACGTACGAACAATCTCAATACCCTAGATTATAATTACCTTCCAATGCCTTAACCTCATCATGCACGACCTCCTCTTGCAGCGAGGTATCCATCACTTGAAGCCATCTTCAACTGCGTCTCCGGACGCCAAAAGAACGACCGCAAACGCCCCTTCACAGTAAGGGTGCCCGATATGACAGCACTGTAGCCGAAACTGGGTAGTGCGTGTTGGACTTCGCAGCTGACAGTTTCAAAGTCTACAGTTTGGCTGGTATTTCTCCACTAGTAGTTTGAGGCTCGATCTCCAATGTCGTCACATATGGAAGCCTAACTCCTGGAAGGGGCGCTACGGAACCACGCGTGAGCTCTGATTCGGTGCAGATAATACTGGGAAGTTTCTACTATACCGAGGGAAGAGGTGCTGATACCCATCAGTCTTTGCGAATTTGTGAGTGAAACCATGTTTGATACTGGACTGAGAGCATTGAATTTCTCAAGTCAATCATTTATATGCCTGATGTTCGGTTCGAAGCCTAGAACCGTATCCATGATAGCTGTGGGTTGAAATCATCGGATGTGTGATGCTTCCGTAGCTGAGATACATACCGTTGACGCTGACGTGATGCCGCGGCTCAACAACCTTTTCGCCCCGAATTTTGTGGGCTGCATTGTCCTCGTATATATCTCAACTACCCGTTGCATCTATCTTCGTCTTCATCTCCGTCTTGCCTTTTCTCCATGGTCCACTCCGTCGTACCCAAAATCCGCTTCGCCCCCCCGTATTGCAGCATGGCTGACGGTTTGATCGAGTTATCTTGGAAGGTATCTAGGGATGATGTGTTAGGTAAGAGCGATATTAGGAATGTGTGGCGAATGAGAAAAACAATAGATTAAATCGTGTTAGGAGTACTGGTGAATCCTGATAACTTTGTGATATCGAAGGCCGACAGAAGATGGATGTTGACTTTGAGCTGGAAGTAGCATATTGGGCTAACCCGAATGGGAAAGGCTCGCTCCAGCATATCTTCTTTCCACCACACATTCAACACAAGTTCGAACTTCAACTCGCCTCGAAGTTGTGTCACCATGACTGTCGTCCGAGCTGGTCCATTTATGAACCAAGCTTAGAACGCCAAGGCATCAGTGTCCGCGTTTCAGGCCTCGGTCGTGATGAAACACCCATAGTAATACGACCCTTGGCACCTCTTCATCTTCCCCAGCTTCGTGTTCAATTCTTCTTCTTCCCCAGATTTTCCCTCCATTTTGCAGAGATACTCCTTGCAGAGATGGCGATACCGCGTAGAATCATCGTCATTGTATCCTCAATTATCCTAATGCTCGTTATTGCTGTTTCTCTTGCTTCTTCCCTCGATATCCGTACCAAACCATCCAAAATCATCCAACTTGCGGTCGCCCAAGCCGTGACAAACGGCACTTCCGATTTCATTCCGAAAGTAAAAGGCGAATTGAACTCATCTGATTTCGATCGTGCGGGTGTCTTGACCGGTAGTTCGATACTGGCACCCGCGACCATGTCAACATTTTATTTCGATGCCGACGTCGCGACAACGAAAGACTCGGATGGATTCATAGGTCAAACACCAACTCCAGCACCATCAGCGTCCGTCACAGACGAGGGTTACATTGGACCCATCGAAACTGTAGCCGCTATCCCGACACCAAAACCAGCGCCCATATCTCAATCCCCCATCTTCATGCTCTCTTATACCAGCTCCGGAGGTCCAAAGCACTGCCGCGGCGAACTCATTCAGAAACTCACGATACCCCAACCGGCAAGCGCGTGGAAGAACGGGTCCTGCGTCGATTTGCCGAGCGAGGCGCGCTGTGGAGTGTTCTGGGCGGGAAAGGACGATAATTGCGAGGCGGAACTGTTTACTATGCCGGCGTGTTTAAACACTTCGTCCACGTATATCAACACTGTCGTCTTCATGCCAGAGGAGAGGGCAGTGGGTGCGAAATGGATGAGCATGTATGTCAGATGTGGCGTCGATGCGCCAGAGGCTGGACCGTTGAACCCCGCACTGTTGGGCGGATTGCTCACGAAGCCTGGGAAGAAGCCTGGAAGTGGGTGAATGTCAAGCGCAATGGAAAAATATGCCCAAAAAGAGTCGTGATCAGAAGTCTGCTCGACAGGTGCACGGGAACAGTCCGGAAGGACGAAGCAGCACGTACCGAAAGAAGAGCGTTGTTAGTGTGTTACAAGAGAGGTCTCTGCGGACAGCTTGCACACAGCGCGTGGGTTACTGATGGAGGACCAGGTGAATGTGGGCAAACCCGAGCGACCAGAAATAGTTGCCTGGGGGGTTGTTCATAGAAGGTACCAATATCCATCGCAGTGACATTGGGAGAGGTTTGTCTTCGGTGCTTTCATCAAGCTCTGTCCGACATCACGTGCCGCGCAAGGCGACTCCAGTTCCATATCTACTCTACCACTTCTCTTCAGGCTCATTATTCCCTTGTCATTCTTCACCACAACCCCACACCACCTAGAATGGCAACTAGCCGAGCGCGCAGGTCACGACGCGCAAGTCTCACGGTATAGAAATGAGCTGGCCGACGCCAACATACAGCTCCTTTACGAAAAGCAGCATACTATAATCAGCGTGTGTATGGGCCATGGTCTACAAGCTCGCTATAAGACCGATTCCAGCGACTGTGCGTGCCTCGGCATGTATGGAGCAGTACAATGCGTCGTGGAGAAGATAGCCGAGTGGAATGGCCACTTGGGGTTGATGAGGAGAGATCGGGTCGTTAGAGTGGAGGATGTACAAGCTCTAGTAAACCAGGGGCCGGTGGTGTTGTAAACACTGGATACTACCATTCGACGCCAGACTTCTCAGCTCTAGAATGGTAGGAGCGAGCGACCATGAAGAAAGAGAAGAGCTAGGCCGACGGACGTAATCGAAACCAACCGGATAGATACCGCCCTGGACCTGCTCATGCGCGTCAGAGGAAGGATCCATATCACAATGTATCCACACGCACCAACCAGGGGATATATCGATACAGTCCTGTGTGCAAGTAACTTGCTCATTTACACAAAGACGATAGCAGCGTTAGTTCTGGAACCAGCACCGAACATGCCTCTGCTTCTCTACGATATTTCCCTCAAATAGCGATGATGATGAATGCACAATATCTTTACCCTATTTCAATCATCAGCAATACGCATGAACAACCCTTGACAGGATACGCGCTGTCCAATGATCCGATTTCTATTCTGGCTGCTATTTTCGTGGGACTGATCATGTGTCGTACGGCATAACCGCGACAACCGACATCAATCGCCCAACAACCCCAGTCTTGGCCTATTATCCAAGCCGATTCGGTTCAAAAAGCTTTCAAAAAGGCAAGTGAGATTCTACTGTAATCAGCGCTCCTTGGTCGGATCTTCCAATCCGGGGCTAAATGCTTGGCATCCTGCCTCGTGAACGCCTTGAAATCCAAACTACCAATTTCTCAGCAGGAGGGATTCTGATTGGGTTCGAGATGAGGGGCCTTGGACAAGAAGGCGGGATTTATTGGCGATGGGGCATGCGCAATGCGGTCAATTCGAACAACTAGGTGCCGTACGCGTCAGTGCAGGAAGTAAACATTCCCCAGGTGTATTCACCGTTACCACGATATTTGTATCACTATGCACGCTCTAGATGTAGATGAAATGCATATAATATCCCAAGTAAACATTTCCATAGGCTGCAATCTACACTGGTTCATCTGCAAGATTTTCCTCAACAATCAATCAGCAAACGAGAGTCGCTCTCACAGTGCCCCCAGCAAGCGCCCGTCAAAATGGCGTCCGAAACCATCCTCGCCGTCACCGAACACTCTTCTAAAGCTAGACCTCTTCATCTACCCTCTTTCGTTGACTCTGGGTCTAGCCTTTGCCCTCAGTCCAGGTGTGCGTGAAATCTACAACACCTGTGGCTTACTGCAACGACTATAGCAACTGCGCCTACGACTATCACGACTTCCCCATCGTCTTCATCACGTGCTCCTCCACAATCTCGGCAATTTCCCTTCGCGGCCGAATGTCTCATTCACGGGGTCAAATGCTTCAGGCCTACTAGCTCGAAGCTACTTGGAGGAAGATCTGAGGGTGGGTCACCTCTGCTGTGGATCAGTTTCTGGCGATTAGCTTGATTTCTAGTGTGGGGATGAGATGTTTGACGATGAAGAGTGGTGGGAATACGTGGTATAAGTTGGGTCCGGAAAATTACATTGAGGGGTCATGCGTTTAAGGAGGGGGGTTTGCGCGAGACCATACCAGTGTGGGTGTCGAATGCATGAATCTCATATACACGTGTTGATATGACCGGCATGACAGTAACACGATTACGAGATATAATAAGGCATTCGTCCAACTCCACTTTTGGTAAAGTTTCTTATCATCCACCAGCAGTCCGGGCAAAAAAACTTCGAAATGTTTCCAAACTACTCATCTTCGCCGCTATTCGGTCCTCCACAAAGTGTATCCCTACAGCATAGGGTACATCGCAAGCGTAACAGCCTTGGAATTCTTAGCCCCAAGGGTCTTCGAACCTAGATTGGAGCAGCTCAACCATGATATTGGGATCGGCCGTATATCCACAAATGCAATTGTGCCACGCGGGTCCATCATATGTATGTGACACGAAAACTCCGATGCTCCGCCGCTGGCCAACTGTTCCTTTGGATCGAGGGCAAGGGATCCGACTCTATGGTTGTTGGTACTTTTCCCGATTTGTGGACAATAATCTGGGGGCACCATCGAGCGGAATGGTAGATTAATACACCGCTTGAATCCGAGGTCGGAGATCTTGGCTTGTTTGAAGGCGTTTGGCCGACAAAGTCTTCCTATAAACATCCGTCTCTTCCATCGTTCTCTTCATCTCCCGCAAGCAATCCGACACTCCACCGAGTACATTCATCGTCGCAGACTCTGCAATGGCCATCCACTGGGATCAAGATTCGCCACCAACGTACACGAAACAACTATACTGGCGCATACCTGGCGCTTATGTCATAACGACAACAAGCGTCAAATCCCACGAGGGCGGACAGTTCAGCCTCAGCAAGAAGAAATACATCGAGTTCCCACCCGGTTTTGTCCTGCCGCCGGACACTGTTCTCACTCCGGCAGAGATTCTCGATCTCCAGGCCCCTGACGAGAACCCTTGTACCACGATCATGATCGCCCAAACAAACGAAGCAAGCAGTACAAGCAGCGCTAGTGACAGGGTTGAGAAATGCTAGTTATGAATATTTCTAGTAAGTATCAACTCTCTATGGAGACGCTAGCGTTGAATTGACATAATTAGTGCATAGAAATGTTCATAGCCGAGTCGGATCTTCCGAGCAATAGCTTGCCATTGGAGTGAGAAAATAGTAGAAACATGAGAGAGGAAATGAGACGGGGGTTTTCGGGAATCGGTTCGAACGGGTTGCAATCCGAAGAGAACGATAGAGGGTTTCTATGAAGACCGAGCTGGCACATAACAAGGGAAATTCTGTAAAGCACAATTGATCCTTTTGCTTCTGAACGATAGCAGGAATACTTTGTGGTGGAGGAGGCATGGGTGAGTCGTACGAAATAAAGTTATTCCCTTTGCCCTCTACCTGTTATTCTCTTCAAATCTGGTGCGGTATCTAACAATCTTGTTTGGTGGCACAAGTATATTGGTAGCAAGGTTGGATCTGTATGAAGTTGGTAGGCTGGAGGAAAGGAGAAGAAGTCAATGGGGTGCGATGTCGGCCCGACAGTATCTGTTACGTCACCGGAAAAGCTAATAAGTTGTTCCCGCGGGCTGGCGGGAAACGCGACACCATGGCGTTATCATGTCCTGGTCTCTTGCACTCATCTCTCCAGCCTCACGTTACGATCATCGTTCCAACAACCACCCTCAGTCTGTTCTCTACATACCGTGGGCACTTCCTACCTGGCAGATATAGCAGCGGAACGCATAGCGTATTCGATCCTTCCGGCCCGTGTTCAGTTACTCTACTTCACTGTACATTGAACGCGTATGGTATACCTACCTGTATTCGATGAATTCCAGCGCTACAGACCCAACGGAAAACTCTCCGCTCCTTCGATCAAGTTCGAGCCACCATAGCCCTTCCGCCGAGGATGAAGTCGTGGAGTTCCCTCCTGGGGACCCAGAAGATCCTCGGAACTGGACTTCAGTACGAAAGTGGCTGATGATAGCCGCAATCATACCCATAGATCTCAGCGTCAGCTGGGGGGCATCGGGGTTTTCGCCAGCTGCATATGATTTCTCTAAGGAAATGCATGTGTCGGACCAAATCGCAACTCTAGGACTCAGCACGTATGTTTTGGGACTAGCTTTCGGGCCCATGACACTGGCTCCGCTCTCGGAATACTTTGGAAGACGGCCTATCTACATCTATTCCTACGCGATTTTCTTGCTTCTCCTTCTTGGAACGAGCACTACGAATAACCTCGCACTCTTCTTGGTACTGCGCGTCTTTTCGGGATACTTTAGCTCGGTGACAATATCCAACTTTGGAGGCACTATCGCCGATTTGTTTCACCATCATGATACTGGTCCAGCGATGAGTCTCTTCCTATGGGCGGCAACCGGCGGTTCACCCACTGGATTTGTCCTATTTTCGTTCATCGCGAAGGGAAAATCGTGGCATGACGTTCTGCGCATCATGTTCGTCGTTTGTCTCGCGTTCTGGGTCGTCATGGTTGTGGCCCTTTGCTATATAGGAGAAACAAGACACAACGTCCTTCTCCTGCGGCGTGCGAGAACTTTGCGAAAATCAACCGGAAATGAGAATGTTGATGCACCAGAAGATATGAAGCAACGAGGAGCTAAAGAGTTGTTTGGGACTGCTCTTCTACGCCCCTTTCGATTTCTTGGCACCGAGGCAATTGTCCAATTTGCAGCTCTCTACAACGGGTACCTCTATGGCCTCTCATTTCTATTCAATGGCGCGTTTCACATAATTTTTGGACCAGGTGGATATGGATTCGACATAACCGGAGTTGGACTATCCTTTCTCGGCATCGTAGCTGGCATCTGTCTCGGCCTGTTGACCAACATTTATCAAGAGCGCTATTTCCAGCGACAAGTTTCACGAGCGAGAGGCCACGATGTCCCAGAAGCGCGCATTCATCTTGCCAAAGCTGCCGCTGTCGCTCTCCCCTTATCCATTGTCATCTTCGCATTTACAGCGGATCCAACGATTCACCCCATCATACCAATTCTTGCAACAACGCTATGGGGATGGTCTTTCTATACACTCATCTTGATGACCTTGACCTATAGCGAGGATGCCTACAAGACATTCTCCGCATCAGCATTGGCAGGCATTGGATTTGTGAGAAATGTTGCTGGGGCTGGCTTTCCACTCATTGGGAGGAAGATGTTTGTGTCCTTGGGCACCAGGCAGGCATGCATTATTCTCGCGGTAATGGCGGTGGGGATGATGCCTGTTCCCTTTGTCTTGACAAGGTATGGAAAAGAGTTGAGGAAGAGAAGTCCGTGGGCGGCACACCATATGCATGAGCTCGAACGCGACGACGATGTTCATGCCTGACGTGATTCCCTTCCTTATCAGATCCGAACTTTGGTTGAAAAGTGTACCAAATGCTACTATACTCCGAGATAGCTCAAATACCAAGCTTTACCCACAATCAAGCAGGCAATTTGATATTTGGGTTGCACAGCGTAGGACATAGGGCTAGACCGTCGTCTCTGTGATTTAAGGGCGTTGAGGCTACGTGGGGTGGGGGGGGGAACACAAGTCGTGGCCGATGTTTGGCCCGCACTAATATATAGGAAACGACGGTGATACCGAGGATGCTTTGCCATCACAAAGAAGTGGGGGCGACACCACTGTGAGTGCATATGGAAAACTGAGTTTCGATACCCTTGAGATTAAGCGATTAAGAAAGTGCGTCTATATGTGTTATCGTCGCATACCGCGTTATCCGCAGTGCAGTTGACCCATGGAAAGAAACCATACCCCGACCAAGACACCAGACTCCCAGAACTAGCGCGCGCCTTGAAAAGAATCTTGACAGTGTGAGAAAGTGCCAATACCCTTTGCCAGAAAAGTCTTCCAACTATTGGTTGACACAACTCAGTAAAAAAAGTATCGCAATGCATCAGTACAAGGTTGACAGTCTTCCAAAGTTCCCAAATGTACGCCAACGCCTGCAACCAGATGTACACCAACATCCGTTACTAATGGCTCCTTGCACCGTTCGATGAATGGGACAGCCGACTCTGGGATTGTAGGCATGGAGCGCAACACGACGGATTCTCGAGAAGTATGTACAGATATCGATGGCCCTACAAGCGCGTCGGATGCGGCGAATGCAATCTCAGGGACTGGTGTGATCTTCGGCGGTGGTCTGAGGCGAACTATGGCAGGCATTCTCGCAACCGGGGTCGTGAAGAGAATCTCGATGTCTTCGAGGGACTTTGGTACTGAGCGGCTACGGGCTGCGGTCTGGCGCAGAGGGCCCGGCGAGGGTGGCGGATATCGGCAAGGTAGAGGACTTGTAATAAGGCGTTTTCCCTTTGAGGGAAGTGATGACTGCGATGATTAATTACCACATTCAGAATCATAGTCAATCCATTCTCCACCAATTAATAAGAAACTTACCTTGACGCCGCCCCGTTGAAAACCATCATGTATGGAGAAGAAACAGGAAACCGCCGAGAGGAAATAATGGGAGACAACTCACAAACGAGTATGAAGAAGGAAAAACAAACGGACAAACAAATAAACAAACAAACGGTATTTACATAAATAATGACGACGGGGAGTGATGTACGTCGCATGTCGCGCAAGAGGCCTTTTCTTGCAGCACACTTTTCTTCTTGAAATGTTGGTCTAGTTTTTAACGCAGATGGAATACAGGAGGAACTGGTGCTACAGAGAAGTGGAGGGGGGGGGGGGGGGGGGGGGGCGAGGCAGTGTTCAGCAACAACCAATAAGGATGGTCCCAAGTACCAAGAATGTTAAAGAAACAACAGGTCACTTTTTACCTTTTTGCATACAATCCTGGAGGAAACATCCGCCATCGATAGCATCGGATGCGGGAGTGAAGGTCCGGGGTGGTACAAAGAAATGCAAAAGGGGGCGATTGTCGTATTGGGAGTCGTGGTACTGTACAGGTGGGCCCCACCAGCTAAACCCACGGCATTTGTAGCGCTTGTATCACCATGAGTTCGAGGCCCGTTGCGTGGGACATGTATTATCCTTATAAGGCAACGATGCTCAGAGACTAGTCAGGAAAGAAAGAAATGGAAGAAGAAAAAAATATGTTGGATATAATAAATATGAGATGAAATTCACGAAGCAAGCTTGGTCGGTAGTAAAGAAAAGGTTGGATGCGAATTGAGCTGAAGAAATAAAGGCACACGTGTAGGGGGCACCTCTATGCGATGGTCGAAGTATTATAAAAGAGATGAGACGATAGGAAATGACAGATGAGGGAGGGATGTGTATACATATATATATATATATATGTAGATGATAACAATCTGAAGTATGTATGTTAATTGAAATGAATAATAATTAGTAAGATGACAGGGACATAGATAGAACAAGCGCGGCATGATGGCAGGAAAAAAACGCGCGGTCGAGAGAAGGTTCAAGACTTCGAGTACATATACCTGTACAAGCCTCAACTTGGAAACAATTCACACATTGTAAATACACCAGTCACCGTTCTGAGCGTCTTGTTCGTTCTTTGAACTAACGTGCTTGGGTGGTCATAGCTCCAGACTGATGAAACAGGGTAAAGGCTACAACCAATGGAAAGATGAAGAAAAGCTCACTAGTTAATACATATGTACATATACAAAGCCATCTTCACGAACCACGTGCGGTCTTTGTGAAAACAAATAAATAAATAAATAAAAAGATTGCGACTTTGCGTGCCTCGAGCTCGTCGCAAGTTTTCGACGCAGTGGGTCGTTTTTGGCCAAAGTCCGGTATGGATTTTGAATCATACAGCTGTCAGCGGTTGCCATCGGCAAGGGCGATTCTTCTTTTTGTTTTTTGTGACTCTGTCCATGTTTGGTTTCTTGCATTTGCCCAGTCACGGCGAGCTAGTGCACATTTATGCCTGCTAGTGTTCCACGGCTGGTTTGAACCAACCGATACCCCAGAGAGGAACTGCGGCATACATTAGCCTACCTATATGTGGCCGTTTTGGGGGGGGGGGGGATTATCGTTTGTTACATACCTTGGGTAGGTAAGACTAATTACTGATAAAGACAAAAAGTAATAATAAATAATAAATAATAAATCATGCAAAGTTGAGTGAATTTAATGTCGGAAACCTGATGGCTACCAGAGAGCTTTTTGGGGGCCAAAGCAAGATCGACGATAATGGAATTTTATAAATTCGACGTGGTACAAAGGTAGATAGGTAACACAATCGGCGATTGCAAAAGTCTTCTTTTACTAGGGTTCCATGTGTAAGGCTGAGCTGCATATGCAAGAAGCTTGACTGAGGATTGTGCGCACCCTTGGAGCAAGAGAGACAAGACTGCGGCATCCCCTGGTGCTTGATACTCTATACCGTGGACTAGGCGCAAGCGGGATGAATTCCTGTTGGCGGGAGAACTTTTGACATGGTGAGCACTCCAAAGAGAGGATAATCATGCTCCAAACATGGACTAGCGTTGGGAAATTTGGATGGGAGAATTGCTTTTGCGGAAGCGACAAATCCTGGGCTGGAGGTGCATGATACATGATATGGCATGTCACACACTCGCGCAACACATCAAGCCCTGGTCGGCTCTGATCACTCTTGGTCGCTATCGAACAAGATGTGGACAATGTCCCGTGTCAGTTTGGGCAATCCGTCGACCTTTTTGCGCGTGCGAGGCACTGACATGCACCCCAGCCAGAAAGTAGGAATTCACAACGCAGGTGTCCAATCAAAGAAAAAGAGGTGCATAAATCGTTCCACACTTCGACCGTGAGCCTTTCTCTTTGCCTTTCCATTCTCCATCGTTTTCATCGTCTCCATTAGCGGCATTTTGGTCGTCTGAATTCCAACTCAAATTCCCATTAAACTTTCAAACTGTACTGTATACATACAATTATTTCCCACACCTGTCCAACGATGCAACACCAAGGCCCCGCCCGTTCATGCGGGCCTGTAACAAGCCCGCATTTTTCCGACAGTAATAGCGGTCAGCAACCAGCATATCCTCCTCCCGAGCAACAAAACATTGGGTACTACCACCCTTCTGCACATGTATCCACCAATCTCGACACATGTCCCCAGCCATCAGTCGTAAACGACAACAACCACTTGTATAACGCAGCGCCTCGACATCACTTCTTCCCGATGCCACAGCACCAACACCAACACCAACACCAACAGCAGAGCCAAACTCCACGAGCAGACATGTTGAAGCAGATTCAAAAGGATGCAAATCCGAGTTCCATGACCTACAACGAAGCCGTCGAAATCGTCAACGCATATTGTCCCGAAGCGCTGGAAGCCATCAAGGCCGCGCACGTCCACTCCACAAGGCCTGTCATTCTGGCTCTCCGAGACGAGAACATTTTTCTGAAGCACCGGCTCATATACTGCGGCAACGAAGTTCCTGGCCTCGTTGATCCCAGTTATCTCCAGAAACTCTACGCTGAGCAACCGGAAGCTTTTCCAGTCCCGCCTCGAAAGACGCTATTGTACGGTCCGCCCTATGCGCCCATCTCGCCAATATCCTCCATCGCGTCCAGTCCAACCAAGACGGAGGCCATGACACCTACATCCTCGGCCGGTTCCAAAGACGCCGAGCTTTCAAGTGCGCCACAGAGTATCGGATATCATAACACCAGCAAACCGGGTGTGATACTGACCACAGACTACGACATAAGAGACCATGGCATGTCATCATCACAACAATCATACCCCGTACTACAAGCGATCCCACCGCCGCAGCCATACAATGTAGCCACCAACGCGACGGACATGGGGCAAAACATGATGATATACACCACCCCTCCGTACTCCACCGAAGAGTTCAGAGGTCGAGAGCAGCCATACGGTTTCAGGTGAAGGATTTGGGGGTAAAGAAACGGATAGTTTTGTATGACGATGATCCGGCTTGCACGACCACAACGACCTTGGACACGAACAACCATTTGAGTGATGAGATATGATGAGATTTTTAAAATCTGTTGGAGCATCAATGTGAATATGCCTTTTGCCGCAGGTTGATTGGTATATTGATATTTATACCTCCCAACAGTCTACAGAGCCAGCCCACAGATTCACACTTGATGCGTCGAGACAACTTCCGTTCCACGTGCGCTTGTGATTTCTTCCTCGATACCCCTTCCCCCCCCCCTTTCCTTACGTCGAACACATGCCTGCTTTCTACTTACAGTACCGTTCATGACGTGGAAACAATCAATCCACACTGCATTTTCAGAGCATGTGCGATTCCAGACGAAATGCTGTCGACCGTCTCGAAAAGCTCTCCAACCCATCGCTCTTGTTGATTCAGCCTCGCGAGGCTATCGACCTTGGGCCCGTCACTACGAAAACCACTTGGTCTACATTCCTCATCAACAATGTAGCCAACTCACAAAATAATCCTGCAGTTCATGAGAAAGGCGCCATGTGCGTCATTCCTAGATATCGGGTTTAGCACCATGAATCAGCAAATGGCTGCCCAACCTCCGTTGTTCGCCCAATGAAGAAGAGCATCATAATGCTCATTATATTTGTCTCCAACGATGCCCAATCGTCCGGACATATATACGATTTGGAAGCTCCGGGGGGTGGGGCAAGACAGCTTATCACAACGGGAGAGCCGGGGGGGGGGGAGGAGGGGGCTTCGTGAGCTTGGTGAGGAAATCTCGCGTATGCCGTAGAAGAGGGGCATTTTTGGAAGACACTGTATCCAGAACTTGAAGTTAATTTAATTAATTATTAGCATTTGTCGTTTAACTTATAAACCAGTTGCAACTTATCTGTCCTTCCTTCGTATCTGATGATTACTATTTTTAAACCCTCCGTGTGTCTCCAACCATGAAAGATGCGTCCGTCCCTTCACCGCCTCTTCCAACTTTGCCAATGTATGTACATGTACAAACAACCCTTCCCACCCAACGAAGCTGAGTCTGGCTGGTATCGACGCTAATAAACGTCTTAGCCGTCTCCCCCCCCCCCCAGCTTCCTTCGGCAAAACACCGAGCCCGAGAAAGATAGATAGATAGATGAAACAACATTGACCGTGATATGGCTCTCAATACCCCCCCTTGCGAGGGCAAAGTTTTCCCCGGGGGTATTACCCGCCTTCTGAATGAAGGCGTCAAATTGGGACAGGGCTTGGAACGCAATCGATGAACGCCAAGGCGGTTTCATGGTTAGACAAATCGACCTGGAGGCCTTCGACCGCTATGATTCGTCGCGCAGATGGTGGTGTGACGCAAGTGTCTGAAGCTTGAATAGATGCGTCCTTCTTTGTCAGCATACCATTGTACGAGCGGGTGCGGACAACCACCACGAAGAAAGAACAATTATTACTCCATGTCTCCCAAGCTCCATCCAGTGTGCTTTGCGCAGTATGTAAGCAAGGAGGTACAGTACCTAGGGAACGGCGGTCACACTCGTGCATTGATGTTATTTCCATCCCTCCACAAACAAGCAAACAAACAAACAAACAAACAAACAAACAAACAGCAAACAGTCTACCGATTGATTACATCGTCGTCGAAAAGTGATCTTGGATTCCTTCTCCTTCGTGACACATTGATGCAATGATGAATAACGTGGATAGGACTTTCTAAAAACAACAACAGAAGAGCAATCGGTACGAGAGAGCTTAGGCGTACCATCCCCATGACGGATATATCGAGTAACATCAGAAGCATCGTGTATGTACATAGATAAACACTGATCAATGACGATATGCTCGAGGCCAAACGTTCTCGAATCATGCACGTGCCTGGTCGGAAAGGGAGGTATTAGCCCACAAACAGAGTGCCGCGCGATGATAAATACAAAGCTGCACTCCACTAATAGATACGGTCGATTCAAAGCATGCATGTGCCGGAAGCAACCTTAATTATCATCTTTCCGCAGTGACTCCAGATCCGTGGTGCTTGGGCAAAGTACCGTATTCCGGGACAGTGCGACCCGAGTGTTTCTTCGGGAGATGTCTCGCGTCGAGCGAGCCGTTCTACATACGTCGGGGAAATGGATCTATTATTGATAACGCGTTGAGGTATATAAGATGAAACATGACCATGTTGACGCACGCGTTTGGTGAGAAGCTGGAAATACAGTCACCCCCATCGGGACATGATATAAACCACTGATCTAAAAAGTACTGCGCATCTCCTAGCTGTGTCATTTGCCGCTGGAGAAGTCTCGTATTGTTAGAGGCGCGTAGATACATTGTACCTTTGTTGATGATGTAGATCAAGGCTTGGAGTGGATGGGTGTAAGAGGAGACGGAGTTCGGCAAGTGAGAGAACAGCGTCGTCATCGAAGACATGGTTGCTCATGAATAACGTATAGACTTTTGCTGGAGAACGGAGAGTGTCTCTAAACTTGCAAGCCCCTGGGTTGTATTGGGACCCGTTCGTGTAGTTTGTCGAGTCGTATATGCTAGAAGATGATGAAGGCCAGAGTCAGCGCAGCTATGTCAGGTGTAGTCATATGCACAGGGTGTGAAGTACGTAAGACAAGAGTCTCAGAGCGTCTCTCATACACTTTGCAACATGAGATACACTTCGGCCCTTGGCACTTACCCCCCATGTTTCTGCAGATCCTGTGTTCCACAAGCCATCTTCGTCTGGAACAGGGGCATTCAGTTCGCCCGCGTCAAAGTCTGGCTGGTGATCGTGGAAGGGGCTCAGCTCTTGATCACACACAATCCAGGAGTATGCTAATCTGCAGAAGGTTATCAGCATCAATTTATACGATCTTGGTATAAAAACCAAAGTTGACCTGTCCAACCTCTCTTCCAGTTTCCACATCTCCTATGCCTCCTCGACCTGCGTGTCTGGAGTCGTGTTCTCGAGTGAGGATAATCTAGCGTCCAGAATGCGAGAACGTCTGACCATCTGCACGATTAGTCAGTGAACAAATACATCCGATATCACAAATCGATGAACCGACTGGAATATACAATTGCGAGTGGGCTGCAGGAAGCTAGAACACACGAGAATTATCGACATCACTCACGTCCGAGGAATACTTGCCTCCATGTGCCATTTGTTTCCACTCCAAGCAACCCCATTCAGATATAGAAGTGTGGAACGGAGCAATGATTGGATCAGTTGATAATTGAATCTTCTTCTCCAGTACACCGAACACAGTTATACGACAGATTTCTATCAAACCCCATGCGAAATTTCCAACTCTGTACAATGAAGATCCCATCGCTCCATGGGCGGCCAGCATAAGCAACATCAACAAAGCCGGTGATTTCTCACTGTTCATGGGGGAAAGAGTGTTGAGATGTCGATAATTCCAGCTGGGAAGAATGGACTGACTGTACGATTCGGCTCGAGAGACATACAATAATGCCCGAGGAACCCCACTCAGAACACTAATCTAATCCGAGGTAGATGAAAAACAGTATCGGGGGTTATTGAGAACAAGTCGTCACCAGGCGGATCCTGCTCCGCGCTACGAGTGTGATGAACATCCCGAGCTCGGCCAAGAAAGCCCTGGAAGATAGATGACTCTCTATGAGCTTGTCTCGTAGGCTTTCGGTAACATTCTTGAGGAAAATCAATCTTCCAGAATCCTCCTCACGGGTCATTGACGTCGAGAAGGTTGATGAGCTTTCCCAAACTGACTGGTCCCTCCTCAAACTGTCTTGTAGGTGCTTGAGATGGTCGTCGATGAGTCTAGGGTCAACCCAATAATAATAGTTGGGAGGATTACATTGCAAAAAGAAAAAGGCCAAGGTTCTTCAACAGGAGCTACTGAGTCCTTGTAATGTGTTTTACTCATGGTTATTCTTTTTGTTGCAAAACTTCAAGTTCTCAGGTTCCCTCTGCAGTTGGAGAGTTCTAGTTTTCTGTTTTTATATTTGTTCTACTTGTGGGCTTATAACTGTTAAGAGTCTGTAAAAATTGTATAAGTGAATTTTGCTCATGGTTGGAAAGAGAACTTTTGTCCTTCGCCTTGCATTGAGGCTGTGTAATGGATGATTTTCTAGAGAGAGCGATTCGGCATATTTCTCGTGCCCACTGAAGCACTTGTATGGTCTAAATGAACCGAAGCTCACAATTAACGAAATCTTGAAATGCACCTAACAGTTAACTACCGGTAGTGTTACCAAATTATGATTGTGACTTCACTCCACGACTTTCTCAAACTATTCTCTAGTACACATGCACTCACTGGTGACTAGGAACACAAAGGCAAGATGGCGCAGTTCACTTGATCGGTCTGATTCAACCACACGCTAGCCTCATCAAGCTAGTGTAATACCACGTGAGATCGGGCATAAAGGGCTTGGCCGGATAGGCGCCGCACACCGCCCTGGAATTTTCTTATCGTCGCGTTCTCTCTAACATCAACAACGACAACATCCACGGCCTCTGCCTCTGTCATATTACACTCACTGACCGTACCTCACTCACCACATTCACCATGCCTATCTCCAAGAAGGACAGAGTGCGTCTAGCCGCAACACATCGTCATCATGAGAAAATACTCATCCGCCTCACAGATCCAACGGGAACATAAGAAAGCCGATAAAGCCGGTACCCGTGCGGCCGTGAAACCCAACGGTCTGCCCGTCAAGGCACCAAAGCCCACCTCGATCGTGAGTGCAGAAAACTTCAAGAATCGTCACGTGAGACGGACAGGGCAATCTAACAGTAATGCAGTGCCAGAACTGCCGCCGCGAGATCGTCAACACCAACAAGGTCCAGCTCGAGGCCCACGCCTTGACCCACGATCAGGCCTCATGGCCCAAAGAGAAGTGCTGGCCCAACGACTTCTCGTGAGTTTGTTCACGTGCTGGTATGAAGATTACGAATGAGGGCGAGGCAGACGTGCGAGCCCCCTTGTGGCGAAAAGGTGTTATGGGTGCCATGCAATTGCAGGATTAGGGTTTAGGGCTTAGTGAAATATCCGTGATTTCACGAAACGGGTTGTTCCATTCGCTACTGACAATATTGTCCGTCCGGAAACGCGCCCGGAAGAACCTGAATGCCTTTGTTGTCCTAATATTGACTACACAATCTCTCTTTATCGTATGCCAATATCCGACACGACAACATGCCCCATCATTGAGATTTGGAGTGTTGAGTCTCCAAGACTGACATATATACATATGAGCAGAGAGATCCGTCCTCTCTTCTAATCAGCTTCTCCAATCACTTACCCTTGTTCACCACAGCGCGCTCCGTGTTGTCTCCACGCTTATCTAGACTATCGACTGCTACCATCGCCTTGCAAACAACGTCCACGCCAACGAGGTCGGAGCGCCACTTCAAGATGTTCCAATAGGAGTAGTCTGGAGCTCAAGAGCGCATCGATGTCCTACTGATGCATTCCATACCCGACTGCATGAGCGAGTGCAAATACGTGAGAGTGAGAAGCTTTACTCTCTCTCTCTCTCTCTCTCTCTCTCTAGGCTTGTTTCCAATTACCCTAAAATTTCAAACTCTAACACGAGGCAGCGGTGGAAATTAGATACACGTTTTACAACATGGTCGCAAGGTGCCTGTCTGTTGATGATCGAGCACGAACCATGTCATAATTCAGGCATACTGTAGAACTTCCCTGGATATTGTTTACGGTACTATTATTACTCGTGTCTTTTGCTCATGCAGGTGTGTACATACTTGGCTATTTAAGCGGTGCTGGTAGCAAAAGTGAGCAAAGAAGCATAGTTTGGTGTCCCCAGACCCGTGGCCGGATCCCATCCAGCAACCGCGTTGAAGCCTGCACCCGTAATGACACCACTGCATCCACCAATCTTGCCAGTCGTGATATCGGTGAAGCCTGTAGCGGCTGTGCTATACAACCAAGGATTCAAGAAGCCAAGACCCTTCTTTCCATCGGCGATACGTCCGCTGTTGAGGAGCTGGAAGATACCCGCGGTCGTGGGAGCGGAGCACGATGTCCCCGAGACCGACTGCGCGCTGCCGCTAGCGACGATGATGAAGTTTGTGGCTTGGGCGGAGATATCGGGATATGCACGACCCGAGGCGTTGAAGTAGCTGGTCACGGCGCTGTGCGTGGTGTCGGTTGAGAGCCAGGCGTTGACGGTCGCGTTCTGGTAGCTGGGTCGGCCGAAGATCTCAGAGAAACCGCCGCCGCCGCTGCTCCATGCAGCTTCCGGTGAGTTGCCAGTGGTTCCTCCGACGGCCGTAACCCAAGGGCAGGCAGCGGGGAACGCGGTAGTGAATGATTTCTTTCCGTTGAGGGTGCAGCTATCGCCAACACCCGAATCGCCGGAGGAGACCAGAATGGAGACACCTCGGGCACCGAGCTGGGAGAAGAGGTTGCAGGCATTAGTCGCATAAGCGAGGGGAACGGTGGCCTCGTCGTCGCCATAGGAGATGGACAGCGTGTTGGGTAGGGACGCAGCGGGGAGCGCGATCAAGTAGGTCAGGAATTCGAGATAGGGCTCGTTGGTGTTGGTACCGGAGCCGATCCACTCTCCACGTCCGGCAGTGCTGTAATATGTGTTCGGTACAGAGCTGGAGATGGAACCGGCATATTGTACGTCCAAGTTGGCTTCGATACCAGCGGGGGAGGTTGGGCACGTTCCGCCGTTCACGACGGCGCAGGTGAATGTCTTGGCCGTGTTGGCGAAGGCAGAAAAGGCGTACGACTTCAAGAAGGTGGTGAAGTCGGCCTTGATGGCGTATTCCTCGAGGAAACCGGCAATACCAAGAAGACCGACGGTTTGCACCTTGGCGCTAGCGAAGTTGTACAGGTTGGCAAGGCAAGTAGGTGTGATGCGGGTCCCTGTGCATCCAGTAACTGCTGCAACAGCGTCGGTCGTGAACTCGGTGTCATCGACGGGGTGGACTTCGGAGATGGTGGAGCGCAGGGCACTTAGACCGAAGAAGGTGGTAGGCTGAACCATGTCGACATGCCCTCTGAGGACATCGGGGAGGCTGTACTTGAGAGTTCGGAGCGTCTTCTCGGTGGATCCAGTACGCACTATGGATGTTAGATGTAGACAGGGAGCGTGGAAAGAATCGCTCACCAAAGGTACTATATTCGGCCTCGAGCAGCTCCTCAATCACGTTGACGCTCGCTTGAAGGGTGACATAGTCGCCATTTTGTGTGACCTTGGCTTCAGGATGCGCAACCTTGGTCGCTAGCCATTGCATGACAAGTTCACTCGATTCTTGCTTGGGTGCGATCATGGCAAGAATTGTTTCCTGGGATAGATGGTTGCCATACTCTGCATGACCAGGGGTTGCAATCTAAAAGTCAAGTTAGGATGTGCACGTTGGACGGAATCAAAATGTTCTTACGTTCATGGCAAGTTGGTGAAACTTATCCATGTCCTGGTTCACAAGATGGATCTTGAGCGTGATCGAGGTAGCGTCCTTATCCACGTTTGCGGAAGCATCCTTTACCCAACCAGCCGGGGGACTCTGGAGCTTCTCGACTACACTGCCCTTGAAGTCGGTAACTTGAAGATGGGTTGGCAGCGCGACGCAAGCGGTCGCCAGAACGACGACCGTGGTAAACCCTTTAAGAATGAACATGATGCCGAGGAGAACAACCAGTCGACCCTGCAAACGAACGAGGGATGAAGAGCAAGAGCAAGAGCAAGAGCTTCAGGCGGACAAGGTATGCCTTATATAAACGAGGCGATGTTCGATCTGCAATCTAACATTACAATGCTTTCAGTACCTGCCCACTCAGGCCGAGCAAAGGGCTAGTCATGGATGCATCTTGGACCAATCAAAGTGGAGGATACCAGGGGCCCACGTCGTTCGGCTGCAATGGAGACAAGTTTCCTCTTGGAGACACCACTGCTCGCTGCAGATATGTACATATGTACAGTGTGTGAAAAACATGGGTATTTGAGGCTTGATGGATGATTGGCAAACTTTTGAGAGGCTTCCTGTTGTGGCAAGCTTTCAATGCGTAGAGTGGCGAAGCTTATCGCTGATGCGGAAAGCTTGGAGCGGGCTATGAAGATCTCGGTAGCATGTTGATTGGCTGTGGAGCGATCAGTTGACTACAGAGTACATTACATACATAGGCGTGAACGGGATGGAGCCCCTTTAGGCAACTCGTCACAACCTCCTTGCTCCTGTCGTGGAATCAACGTTGACCGGGGAAATACGTACCGCAAGTCTTCGCGTACAGCGGGACAGGTATGGCGCAATAACGGGTACGGAAGTTTGATGTACAACTAGCATACATACGTTACATTGCCGTATCTAGCAGAGTAATAACTCTTGCACAGTAGGTATGTCACCTACAGTGGGTGACTACTGTGGTAGGTGTGGTAGAGATGCATTACTGTGTAGAAGCCAGCAAGTGTCGCAGAGGTGAAGAGTGTATGTAATAATAATAGCGCTTAACCCAGCAGTTGGATGGACCCGCGTAAAACGCCCGAGACAACGCAAGGTTCCTCGGATCGTACAAAGAAAGGTACGAAAGCGTGGAGAAACAAAACCAAGATAATTATAACAGTTGATATAGGTAGAGACTGTTTGATGATCAGATGCGTGTGAAACAGGGACACATTAACATCTTTGAAATAAGCCCATGAGAGAATGCATCGATGCATAACGCCCTTGAAGGAAGGAAATGCGAGTTCACGAAACAAGGACTGGGGGACTGGGGGACTGGGGGACTGGGGGACTGGTCGTGGAGGCATGAAATGAATCGTAAAGCTCATATAAGCGCAAGACACATGGACCGAACGTGTACATACAGCGCCTCTGGTATCTTGGATGGGAAGTGAATTGCAAGGTGGGCGACTAGAGGGTGCAGTTGGCGAGGCGTGTCTCTCTCCTTTACCTCGTCGGCACTTGTATGAGACGATGAGTTCCGAGAGACAGAGCAAACAATGCGGATGAATACCTTTGTAGGGAGTATTACGTCGTGTCTGACAAAGATTACATGTGGTCCTGTTTGTGTGAGTGCGAGTGCGAGTGCGAAACAGCCCCTGCCATGTATGGGAACTTACAGCCGCCGATCAGCAACCACGACAGTTGAACGTACAAATTGTAGGACAAGAATTCATACCTTTGTATCATGTCGCAAACGAGACATATGTATGGGATGATGGAGGAGTGCGAGCCTGTGAGGTATGACAGACACACGCCACCCGCCACAACCCGAAGCAACCCCGCCTTCCAAGCCATGCCTATTTGCATTTCACATCTTGGCATCATTTCGTCCTTGGCATCATTTCGTCCTTGGCTTTTCGCCCTTGGCTTTTCGCCCTTGGCTTTTCATGCAATAATACCCCTGAATTCAATTCTACAAGGCATATATGTCCCTCACTGCACAGAAACGCAAGGCGATGGACATTGGGTGTATCGTTTTCACTCAAAACGCACAAAAATCGCTCGGAACGCACTCCATTGGTGCGCAAAGGCGTCCAGCCACGGAAGAGACCATCGGATAGCCAAAGCCTCCGAATACAAGGGCGCGACAACAGCTGAGGGTGTGATGAGACTCGGAGAGGGAGGGTGACCTGACGCGTGGTTACAGCCCAGGCCTTGTGAGAGTGATGGACTGGGCATCACAACGTTACAAAGATAAATAATTAATCTATCATAACAAGTATACAGCCCCTTTAAGAGCCACCGACCTTTGAGAGCCACAGATTGCATTACATAATTTACTCGCCATGATTTACTCACCAAATTAACTGCGTCTATTTAAAGAAAAGAGATACGCGGCTTGAATTCGAGATACATGAATTTCTCCTCGACGATGATGTAGTAGATACGTGCGCTGTCAACGCCATCACCACGTCTGTCTTCTATGTACATACTACATATGTACCAAGGTATAACAACAACCACAGCCAGTCAGTGACGCTGAATACTTGTCTCCGAAGAGATCGCTGCACATCATCCAAGCGTCTCTCCGAAAGACCCGAAATAGGTCAACACGTCCAAGCGCCCAGCTTCGAGGCTGTTTCTGGATCGCCACTAGTTTCATATTGTCCATCTCACGTTTCGCGTTTCGCGTTTCCTCCTACACCTTCCGTCGCCCACATACCACAATCACAATCACAATCACAATCACAATCGTTTTCCTTCATACATCACCCCGTTATTCCCTTTGCGTCAATAATTCAATCCATCTCCCAGTTTGCCGCCATTCCAACACGTTTTTATTTCCTGGGGAAAACATCGGGCACCTTACAAGAAGATGCAGAACGATATCGAGATGAACAGGATGGAACCCGTACCGTTGGGGGCAAAGAGCGAGGAAGTGCGATTACCAGACAGGGCGCAGGACACAGACTACAAACCAGTAAATTGGAAGAAGATCTTCTTCTCGCCGAAATACATACGTATGCACAGCCTCGCCGCACTTGTACATACATGTGCAGTCACTCCTCGATCAATCATCTAACTCCCATCTATAGCATTCCACATCATCGGCATACTCGTCTTCATTGCAACAATCTTTCTCACATTAAAGCATGACCAAGTCGTTGATGTAAGTCTTCACCATGCTTTTGCAAGCAAAAGAACATGAGAAAGATAAGACCCGCTGACGTCACCTAGGTACTCCGTCCATGGTCCGAGAAGGTCCGCGACTTACCAGCAGGATGGCTGATACCCATTGCTATTCTCATCATTATTTCTTTCCCGCCTCTGTTCGGACATGAAATCGTGGCGCTGCTGTGTGGTGTGGTCTACGGCCTCTGGTTCGGCTTTGCCATTGTCGCAATAGGCACCTTCATCGGCGAAGGTAAGTGCACGCTTTATCATTAAATGGTAAATTCATAGTCCCGCTAACGCCCATCTGTAGTTGGTACCTGGTTTGCATTCAAGTACGCCCTTCGACGGAAAGCCGTGAAGCTCGAGCGAACAAATCTCAACTATGGCGCGCTGGCACGCCTGACCCGCGACGGCGGCTTCTGGATTGTCCTCGTCATCCGTCTCTCTGCAATCCCCGCGCATTTCAGCACCGCCGTCTTCTCAACCTGCGACGTAAACTTCTTTTACTTTGTTATCGCCACTATCCTCTCCTTGCCGAAACAAATCTTCCTTGTCTACCTCGGTGTCCTGCTCGTCCAAGAATCCACAGACAACATGATCAAGAACGCCATGTTCGGAGGCGTTTTCATTGTGACAATTGTTATGGCGGGATGGATTTGGTACAAGATGAAGGCCATCAAGAAAGTGCTGCTCGAAGAGCAAAATCAAAGGAGGGCAGCGAGGGAAAAGGAGGATGATCTGACAGGCGGAGGAGCGGGCCCGGCGTGGATTTGAAGGGGGGGCAGAGTCATGTTTGATTTTGCTTCAATCTAGCGTTCTGTATTCTTGTATTATCTTTCATGGGCGGCGAGATTCCACGCAATGGCGCAAGGGACTTGGCTTGGGTATTATGAATAAGGCGCTCATTTAGCTGCTGCGGACTGCGGACTGCGGACTGCGGACAGGTCACGATAATGATTGGGGAATATGGACAATGGGAACCACTCGACAATGGGTTCAATCTAAGAAACAAAACGATTACAATATTTTATACCCTCATGCACTAACTAGCCTTCTGAACCATTGTCATCCTTTTCTGCCCTGCTGCACAAAAAAAGAGAAGAAAGAAAAAAGAAAGAAAAAAAGGCTAACCCCAATCTGACTGAAAGTCTATCAGGTTGTGCGCTTCATTCTCTTGTTTGTTAGGAATCTTCGTCAATACCTAGGACACGGTAAAGAGGGTTTGTCATCTAACCCATACCGTTGCTGTTCCTTGGAGGACTCCACGGATTGCACCGAAGAACATACCGCACCTGATCACTTGATCACCGTGGGACACATATTACCTATTGCATAAAATATATATCCTGGTAGACACAGTGGGGAAACGCATGGCATCTCCAATCCTCTTAGCCTTGCACTAAAGTAAGCTAGCTATACCTGTCCCACAGCGCGTGAAGACAGACGTGTGCGACATGACCATTAGAAAGTCTATTTGATAATAATCCCCGTTGCCGAACAACCCAGACCAAACCTTGTTTTTATCTTTCTTTCTTTCTTTCTTTCTTTCTTTCCTTCTTTCTTTTCTGCAATCCCACGTGCGTCACTGTCAACTGTCGCATTTGCTTTGCTTTGCTTTGCTTTGCTTTGCTTTGCTTTTTTTTTTCCTTCTTCTCCTTCCAAATACACAACCGTGGCAATATTACCAAGCCAAACACCCCCAAGATCCACCCATTTCTTCTCAACATTGTATCATCGACGTAATTATATATATATATATATATATATATATATATACAAGGGGTAATAGGTGGGTAGGTAGGTAGGTACAAAGGTATCACCATATTATTATTATTATTTATGAATAGGGAAAGGTCCTTCCAATACGTATTATTATTACACATGTTATCATGCGAAACGAAGAGGTTCCAAATTATTTCATTCCATTGTATTTCATTTCATTGTATTTCATTTCGAATAATTTAACTCACCCATCCATACATACGCACGCACCCACGCACGCACCCACGCACGCACCCACGCGCGCGCGCACGCGCCACTTGCCGTCGATGCGTTTTTAGAGTTGAACACGGCAGTTATGTACATACAGTCAAACATCCGTTATAAGGATAGTGGGCCAGCGCTAAGATTTAATCCTTGTAACGGAATTATTAATATAATAGGTGTATTAGGTGTATTACTAAGCGAATTTTAACTCGTTCCTAAAAAGGTCTAAAATACTATAGAAAAGCCTTAATTATAGGAAATTACATAAAAAATTAGTAAATTAACGTTTACTTCTTCTTAAGCATAGCGTTAGCAAGCACCTTCTGCTTAATCTTCTTATTTATCCTTATAATTTAGGTAGTAAACGTAGAATTAAAAGCGCCCGCGTATATACTTAGCCTCTTAGCTAGCTCTATTACTTCTTTATGTGTAGGAAGGGGCTAATCCTTAGGCTTATTAATATCCTCCTCCTTAGGGGAATACATCTTAATAAGGTAATCTATAAGGTCCTTAGGCCTGCTATTAATTATCTCCTTATCTTATAGACTAATAAAATTGCGTATATCTATCCTGTGCCTAATTACCTAAAGCTCCTTAAGTTAATTAATAAGCTTCTTAATCTTAATATATATATCCTAGCAGGGCTGTAGGCTAAAGTAGTTGCTAAGGATTATACTAATCCTCTAATAGTTGCGTATAGTAGCAGAATTAACGTTATCCTAGGCTTAGCATGCCTATTATATAGCGTAGAGAAGGGAGACTATTTTTATAGGATTTTAGTTGTTAATTATTTTGTGTACGAGAAACTAGAGCTAAAATTTGCAATATTTTTACTTCTAATTATTAATAATACCCTAATTACATAGCTGCTAATAGGCAGTTATATTAGAGGGGAGAAATTATATACTATATACGTATAAATTAGCAAAATTATTATATAGTAGAGGAGGATAGGTAGTTATAGTATTAAGTAGAGGATATCTTTATTTAAGGATTTAAGAATTAGAAATCTGCCCTGCTAGTTAATCCTTAGCGAAGGATTTTAGCTAATTAGCGTTCTGCGCTAAGCAGCCACTAAGGATTAGCTAGCAGGGCAGATTTCTAAATCCTCTAATACTTAAACAAAGATATCCTCTACTTAACACTAAAACTACTAAATCTTAACATAAAACACCCCTAAATCCTCTACTTACGTTATCTACTTTAAAGGGATATCCTTATCCTCCTCTAAGGCCTTTATAGCTAACTTATGCGCTAAAAACCCGTCTAAAATTAACAGAGATAGCCTCCTTATTTAATTATTAAACTATCTTAAATACTCCTTTATAATATAACCTGTTATCTACGCCTTTATATTACTCCTATACTTTATATTTAGGCCTTTAATTAACACGTTACCTCTACTCTTATTACTACTAAAATAATAAAGATTTTCTAATTTACTAATTACTTATAGGGGAAGCTTTTTGCTACTAGCACTGCAGGTAATTGCAATTAATATCCTCTCCTTATCCTTTTTTTTTTTAGCCTGTAGGCCTGTTGCTAAGGTAACGTTAAGGACTAACTTCTAAAATAGGCCTGTCTTATCTATATTATATACGTCCTTATCTATATACATATTAACCTCCTTCTAGATCTCCTCTATCTAATCCTTACCCCCTATAAAATTAGCTAACGCAGCCTCCCTATATTATTTATATTTCTAGATATAGTAACGTTTCTTAAAGCCTTTAAGAAATTAACAGCAGAAGCTTAGCACCTAAGGCTTCTTAGAGTACTGTAGAAGGCGTGCCTAAAGCTCCCTGGCAGCCTCTTAGATTATCTCTCTATTAATAGGCACTCGTAGGCTTTCTAGCCTTTAATGCTACTTAAACAAAGCTTTATTAAGAACTAGCTATTTAGGTTATTAGGCGCGTTTATATAATTAATCCTTCTAGGAGAAGTGCTGTGTATTAAGATATTAATATCTTTCTGCAAGGGAAACAGATATCTAGCCCTAGGTAATCCTCCTCTGTAGGTAATTAGTAGCCTAATTAGTAATTTCCTTCTACGTTAATAGGGGGTTACTTTTTAAATATTACTAGATAGATTAATGCTCTTTTTTATTAATGCTGTATTATTATTACTAATTTAGATTAAGATTGCGACCTATATTATATATAAACAAGAGATTTAAAGGCACAAATAACACCTAATATATGCTTGCAGGCAGAGATTAATTAATTACTATTTATCTATAAACCTACGCGTAATTATACGCAATTATACGCAAAATTAACACTAAAAAATACAACTTTTTTAGCCCTAACTACCTCTAAAAACACTGCTAAGGCCCCTATAATTAATCTACCTATTATACTATTATAATAATACTAGCGTACGCACCCTAAGGATATATCTTAGGCGCCTAAATATCCGTCTACTATATAAAAATACGGCTTGCGCGGAGATTTAATCGCTATAACGGCACTATTACTATGCAGGGGGTATCCTTAAAACGGATGTTTGACTGTATATCTGTACATATGTACGTCGTGTTCAATTACGAGCGTCGTGGCGTGGCGTGGCGTGGCGTGGCGTGGCGTGGTGTGTATGTAAATAGATATGTACTGTACATACGTACATACGTCGGCATGGAGGTAGGTGACTGGGGAAGTGGATATCTTGGCCGTTTCGGAGGTGTGGATTCCGACTGGTGAAGTTTGAGTTATGGGTTATCAGGTACATATGTACATATGTATGTACGTACGTACCAGGCTCATGGTAGACGGCAGACGGTAGACGGGCTTGGCGCGGATATCGGATGATGGTGAACAAGTAAGTACTGTATGTACTGTATGTACTGTACATACACAGGAGCATCAGTCGCCAGATCCAGGCAGACGAAAGGAGTTTTGATACAAGAGTCAGTCCCTCATGCACAACTGTGACCAAAATTAAAAATTAAAAAATTGGCATGGTGGGTGTAATCTCTCCTTCAGCTACGTATAAAGGGTTCCTCATGTTTTTGGATAGGGTGAGTATTCTTCTTCTACTACTACTACTACTACTACTACTACTACTCGTTTCGAATTTACAGCTCTCAAGCTTCCCTTCCTCTGGCAATCTACCTGTTATTGTTCCTGCCCGAAATCGACATGATTGCTACTTGTAGGCACTTTGTTGCTCTAGTTACCTCTGTTTTTTTCCACTTCATGTCCTTCTCGTTCCTCACTCAAGCCGTGCCCTTCCAACCATAATCGGGCAACTTCCACACCTCTTCCGACGAATCACCCATACCACGCAAGAGTCTTTCGAGGCCCGTGTAATAAGCGAACCTCAAAGTCATGTGCATGACGCCGATTCCCCATTGTGTTTGTGGATTGGCTAGTTGGGGGAAGCCCGAGGGCGCGGCGGAATTCTTTTCGTAGTACTGTCGAAGCGTCTTCTCGTACTGGCTCAATGCCGTGGCAACATGCATGGAGCTATCCGACGAGGTCGTCTTGGCCAGCTCTCCAGACAAGATGTACGCTCCCATCATAGCAAGAGTCGTACCCACGCCCATTGTTGCCATGGCCGAATCTCCCACGAGTGCAAATCTGCCCTTTGTCCATGTCGGAGTTACGATGCGGGCGACCTTTTGCATGTAAAAGTCGTCGGCTTGATCCATGGCATCGAGAAGGCGCGCACTTTGCCAGCCTACGTCCTTGAATCGTTCGCGCAGCATTGCTTTTTGCGCCGAGACGTCCTCGGAGAGTAGTCGATCCATTTCCGGGTTCGGCTCCTTCTTTGCTCCCACCATGGAGAGGTAGACACCCATTTCTTTCTTGCTGCGGTGCGGCCGCATGTGGACTGCCAGTCCGGGAGGCGCATTATGCCATTTCCACAGATCCTCGTCAGACGCGATGCGGGGAACGGTGAAATACGCAATGTGCCTGATGGTGGAGACGACCTGTTAGCTTCCGCGCAGGGAAAAAAGAGTAGGAATGAAACCGCCCCTGAGGGGCATTTTAGGGGGGGAAGGGATCAAGTTGACAAGGAATAGATTTGCTAGAATGTCTCCTAACATTGCTTACCAGCCCCATGGTTGGACACACTCTTGTGACTGATACTCCTCAAACATCATCTCGCGGGTCTTTGACGACATGCCATCCGCGGACACGACGACGTCGAAGTTGCTTGGTTCAAGTTTCCCGTTTGAAAATTCCACCGTCACACCACCACCGTCAACCTGCTCTTGCAAAGATTCGATGGTTTCGCCATACACGACGTTGACATTGGTGCCTTGATCCATCTTGGTACCTTCGAGCTCTTCGAGGAGTATTGTGGCCAAGTCACCCCTCAGGATCTCATACTCGCTTGTCATGGCGCTCTGCTTGTCACTGTCGCCTGATGCATTGAACCTCGCGACCTGGGCGCCATTTGTGTCCACGAATTCGATGCCGGTTTCTGTCGTGTGTCTTGCTTTGATCTTCTCCTCGAGGCCGAGATTACGAATGACTTTGACTCCAGGTCCACGAATGTCGATTGCCTGGCCCGTGAGACGTGGTTTGGAAGAGCGCTCGATGAGCGTGATGATGGGTTTGGGGTTGAAGTTGGGTTGGCGTGCGAGCGCAAGAGCAAGCGACGAGCCCGCGATGCCCGCACCAGATATGAGAATCGAGAGTGGTTTCTGCGACATGGCTGCAGTGGTTGGGTCGTGAAGCGTTCATCAAGCCGAGAAAAAACCTGGCTGGGAGACGCGACCACGACTTGATTGATATAAAGTTTGCATCGTGCCCTCGTACAGTTCGCTTCAATTCGGGATTTACCCAAATACCGAGTGTCGGATTTTATTCTTGGCGCCATGGGCAAAAGACACAGCTGCACGATTTTGACGTGTATGATATCATGACTTTTGCGTGAATCGCGGGCGTTGGATCTAGGTATACCATGTTACGATTGCGCTAACCCCATTCGGGGATACCAGCGAAGCCACGAAAAGAAAATGGTCTAACAAACTGCTTAATTAATAAGTATCCTGTGTGCTTGTCACAATCTGGAAAGAAATATGTATATATGTTCAGTATCATATATACGCACCTCAGTGGCTTACTAGAAACTGCGACTAGTCCCCCCCAAAGAAGGTATTATCCTAGGCAGTGAAGTTTACGCTTCGAATAGCTAAGACAGACCCAGGTAATTAACCTAGTCTAAAAGAAACAGGATATGATTACATGTTTTCTGGTTTTCTGCGCGGCGTGATGGGGCTTAAATTCATGGCCTAAATGTGAATCTTCTTTTATTGTGGCGGGTGTTGGATGATGCGAGGGAGGAGGGGGGCTTTTGCACTTTTCATTCACACACACACACATGCACACACAAGCTACTGTCAAGAGGCGAGATATTGACGAGTTGGGATTCCGGAAGGAAAGGACATTTAATTCCCCTTTAGGAGATGGGCAAAGAACGGTCAAGATTGGGATGGATGTTCACGTCACGTATTCTTCCAGTGCTTTCGATCGATGGGTTCCATTCTGAACAAGTAGATAGATAGATAGATAGATAGATATACGGGACGCGTTCTCGTTTCAAGAAGCTCGTCCTCGCTTTGTCAACACAATAAATACGCAGACCAATGTATCCATCTAACCATCCAGCTTTATCTATCCCCTTACTAAGCGATGCCAAAGAAGGCAATATCCATCGTCGGGTGCTGCGGTACCGTGTGTCCAACACCAGCGGCGCTATAGCCTACGAGCTGGGCTGTAGCCGTCGTGCCGTTCCCGTAGATGGTCTGCGTGTACCCGCTCTGAGGCGTGTTGGTGGTATCCTTCTTGGCCGTGAGTCCGAGGACGTCTGACCATTGCTTCAACTGCTCGGCGTCTGGATTGTTGTACTACAGTCAGATATCATGCATGCATCGGTGCTGAGGATTCACCTCCTCGCTCCGGGGGGGTTGATACTCACAGTTCGGGTATTTGAGAGTGTTGTCAGAGGTTCCATGGAAACTATAGTGGGCGGCGGCGGCGTTGTTAGCTTGTGTAAAGGTCGATTTGATCATTGCAGGGTATATATATATATATGTGTGTGAGTGGGTAGGTGGGTGCATCGGACTCACATTTGCATTCTGGTTCGGGGACCAGTGTAGGAAGGGTAGTAGGACCGCACGTCGTCACCCCATTGTTTCGCCGTCTTGGTGAGCTGGCCATTTGCGCACGAGTTGGACCAGCCAGGTGGGTCTTGGGTGGCGGTTGAACCCGAGACGTAGAAGCAGCCATCTGGAACTCCGGAATAGACGGAGGCGGCTTTGAATACGTCCGGGTAGGCGCCGGCTAGGACGTTGGCCATCATGGCACCTGAGCTGGTTCCGACGACATAGGTTCGGTTCGCATCTCCGCCCAGGTTGGCCACTGCGTATTTGACCATGTTCGCAATCGTCTGGCTGTCACCGCCTCCATCATGCTTCAAGGCTACAAGGAGCTCATGGTCAGCGATTGACTTCATCGCAGGCACGTATCGAGTTCTCAAACAAAGACCTTTTCGAATTGCGTCATGGGGAAGTCGAACTTACTATTGGTGGAAGCAACGTCGAAGCAGCCACCGCCGGATTTTGAGTTGGGATAGATCAAGATGATGCCGTACTTATCGGCCTGTGGTCCCAGTTGCGATTCACCGTAGTATGCCGAGGCCGAACCCTGGCAATGGTGCACTGCCACGATGATAGGTGCTGGCTTCACGATGGTCTTTGGGACATAGGCGTACATCTTGGTGGCTGTGGGTCCCCCACTGAAAGCAGTGATCTGTTGAAGCTGGGCCTGACCAAAAGTGGCCAGTCCCGCAAGGACCGACAATACCAGAAGCTGCATTTTTGACAAAGTTTGGTGTATACTCGTGAGATAGGAATTTGATGTCCGCGTGGTAAAGTGAAGTGAATCTCGAGGGGGAGGGCACGATGTTTATATATATATATATAAATATAAATATATACATGCACATCCGCTCCTCCGTTTTCCTACTTCCACGGTTCATACTGCGTTGGAAGGTATAATTAATCCGACTTCTTCCTGTCCGAATTTAGTCCACAAATCGATTCCTCGTGGACAGATGAATTACCATGGCGACACTTTGGCGGCTGAATGCCGTGGCAAGGCTTGGTAGAGGGTAGCACAACTCTAGTGCGGATATCTGGGTAAAGAATATATGGTAAGCTCTTTATCCGAAAGTGAAACGCGGGGAAACAGGGACGAGAAATAAATTGATGGCGAAACAAGGTTCACGAGTACCGAGACACCTCGGGCCAAGTTTATTTCTTCGAAAGTCGTCAAGGTACATTTTTTGTGGATATATATAGATATCGATCCCTAGATCAATGGTGTTGATATCATTTGACTTGGATGATAACGATATCAAATCTTAACATCCAACTCTGCACCTCACTATTTCTCGGGCTACATAACAACAGGTTCATACTTACCCTTCTCGCCATCATCCCCATGCGACGTCAGCGACATATCCGTATCTACATGTTCAACCACCGGCGCATGTACAACCTGGTACTTATCCGACATCTGGCCTGTAAGCGCCACTATCGCGCCCTTGTTCCCGATGAATAGCAGCTCGACAACTACCGGCACCCAGGTAGACAGGGCCAAGACCTGGCCAAACGACCATTCATTATCCTTGTTGGTGGCACCGGCCAATTTGTTGAAGTTGATCCGATAATAGACGAATGCGCCTAGCGAAGCCCACATGCCGACGAAAGCGAGGGAGGCAGAAACGCACCACCAGATTTTGCGAAACTTGTTCAAGCGAGGGTACCCTTTTAATCCGAAGAAGGGGATGCGGAAGACGTTCTTGACAAAGGCGAGGTAGATGACGGTGAAGACGGTGATGAGACACATGACAAGGACAATGACGTCCAGGAAGGTATAAACGATGTTTGGGTCAACGCAATCCACTTCCCACCTGTTCTGGCGTTCCGAGTCGGCCGCTTGGTTCAGGACGGCGCTCTCTTTATCCAAGGCTGCCTGGTCATGGGTCTTGCTGGCCTTATACAGTCGAATGCCGACGACTGCAGCGGATACAGACATGCCGTTGAGGAAGAGTGCCATTACTACAATGGTAAGGCAGCCAATGAACAACCACACGCACTGTCGAAATCCGCCGCGACGGAGGTGGTTTGATGCGCACGAGTGTAATACGAGGGTCGGGAAGAGGGTAAAGAGTGATACCAGGGTCGAGGAGAACTGGGCGTATGTAGTGATGAGGACATTTTGATCGTCCAAAGCTCGTGCGAAAATGTATAAGCTGGCGACGAGCACAACGATGCAGAACAGCATCGAGGCATCAAGGAAGGACTTTGTTGACTCCTGCACAGCCACTAGGACGCGCTCGTACTTGGGCCAGTTTTTGAACATTCGAGAAGATGTTTTGAGGCGGCCGAGACCCAGGACAATCATGTAGAAGGTGACTAGTATGGCTTGGACAAAGTAACTGACAAGCATCTGGGGAAAAGTGGGTTAGTGGCCAAGTGACAGTAATCAAACACGTCTTCGAGGTCGGTAGGACTTTGTACTTACTCCACGACCGTTCAGGTCCGCGTTTCCTTGCCAGGGTAAAATCTTACAGTAGTCTGCCCGGCATTCATTCTCAACGAAGGTGAATAGTTGTTTCACGAAGCCCAGCACCAAGGGTTGATCCAAACTCTCAGAGTCGACCAAGAATGATATCACTTGGGCGGGCCTGGGTTGAGTAATATTGTTCGCAGCCCAAAAGTCTGACAGGCCGTCGTAGAACAGGTCAGTTGTTTGGTGTACAAGAAGGTCGCCGCTGCCTTGGGACTGAGCATAAAATTGGCTCGCGAGGGTGCAATTTGAGAAATGAACTAGTGCAGCGTTGGTTGGCAACCATGACGGAAGACTAGATATATTGGCGGCCGCCATGGTGAAGTGTTTTGGTGCGTCGGATGCTGCGTCGTGGACCACAGCATGTTGCAAAGTGCGAGAAAGTCAAGTTTTGTTTACCGTGTGCCGTATTTGGGGGCCAGGGTAGATGGATGTAAGATGTAAGATGTAAGATGTAAGATGTAAGATGTAAGATTTCTATAATCTTTTGCTCGATTTGGATAGCTGAGTAGTGAGGCTTGTTTTACATAAGCCTTGCAATCGGCTGCATGACCAATCATAAGCCAGTAGCCACACTCTGACCTTGAACCTGTAGCCAATCCTTTCTGGCACTAGAAATAGATCATTATACATGGTCCTGTCTGGTGTTGAGAAGAGAATAGATGGTGTTGAGAAGAGAATAGATGGTGTTGAGAAGAGAATAGATGACGTATATGAGAATGTATGAGAATGTATGAGAATGTATGAGAATGGGTATGAGACTGGTGTTGAGAAGAGAATGGATGACGTGTATGAAAATGTGTATGAGAGTGATAATTAGTCATGACGGATGCGGGGAGCTGCTTTGAGCATGTAATTAGCGATTTTAAAAGATAGGCAGTATCACACCATGATTCACTTGAGCGGTACAAGATTGCCGACATGTCGTTCTTGTGTAACATAGACATAGAAGCATTCGGGCAAACTCATCTTGATCAACCTACCATACCTACCATGGATAGTACTCTCTCCAGTAGTGAGTAGTCATGTATACAACATGGCAGATGGACGTCAACTCGGTGGCTTTTCGGACGGCGTTGCCTCTTCCGGCGGCGGAGCAGTGCCGAAGCATCACGGAGCGCTGATCGGGTCGGGCCGCCGTCATCGACACTTTGCTCGATTGCCCTTCTCATCGATTGCCCGAATAGGCAGTATCACGGCAGCCACCGGTCCGGCAGGGTTGGGGAATCATGGATTGCGTATTACATATCTTGGACCTATAAAGGTACTAACCTGATATTTACAAGCCAAGATCCTTCACCAGTTGAGGGGGCGGGGCGGGGCGCTTAGTCATATGAATCATCTATGTACAGTACAGTACAGTACGCACATGTGATTGATTGACGTCGTGCTGTTTTCACACAAGCCACACAATCTCAATCTCTACATATGTATGTACATATCCTCATTGACGCTCCAACAGCGACGACCAACGGCGACGTCCATCAACGACGACCATCAACGACGTCCATCAACGACGACCATCAACGACGTCCATCAACGACGACCATCAACGACGTCCATCAACGACGACTATTAACGGCGACCATCGGCGACCATCATCGGCCATCTATTCCAAAAGGATCCATTCTCTCTCTCTCTCCAGTTCATTAGAGTAATTAGAGATTAGAGATGCGACTACACGTGGCTTCGTTCGGTGAAGGGTACGGCGCCGCCCTGGGAACATGGCAGCATATGTACAGTAACCACTGTACAAAGTACAGTACATACGTAATATGTACGAGTCACGACATGGGTGACGACACGCAGGGATGCTACCTTTGTAGCGGAGCATATCGCTTCTTCCAACTTTGACTACATATCATGGCATGTACCAAGACGCGCAAATGTGCGCAAGTATGCAATAGTACTAATTAGATGCACGCATCTATGTATAGGTTTATTCGCTCATATTCTTCTCATTCCCCGCGCTGTCGCTGTCGCTGTCGCTGTCGCGTGTAGTCTGTCCGTGCCCATGGGCTTCCTTTGGCCCTCGGGCGCATTCAGTCACCATTGTGGCACTCGGTCGCGACATGGTATAGCCACAGAACAAATGTAGAACAAATGTAGAACAAATGTAGATGGAATTCGTTTCAATTCTTCATCTACGTAACCCGATACATATATATAATACCTCGTCCCAGGTCACGCGCAACATCCAGTCGGACCCGCAGTCTCAATTGTCGCGTTCCGGTTGTCCTTTTCGTCCGCCTTGGTCGGTCCATTGTAGGGTATCCGCACAACCATCCAGTCGCAGAGAAACTTGCCCAGGATGGCGCCGAGGATGATGGAGATGATGATGTACCCGTTGTAGTACATGGCGAGTAGCATGACAATGTAGGCCAGGCCCAGCGTGACTCCGTGTATCATGGCTCGGATCAGTTGCTGGAGCGGGGTTGCTCGGAAAATGGCATACTGGGGCTCCAGTATGACAGGCGAGGAGCAACAATCATCCGACGCATCTGGGGCGACGTTGCGAGAATGGAGGTTGCGCTGGAATTGACGGAGCAAGTATGCATCGTGCTCTTTTCCGAGGCGACGCATGAATTCGAGGCAGACGACGAGCAGAGCGACACCAATACACGACGCAGCGAACATGCCACGGCTCGTAATGTGCCACGACTCTGCGAGGAAACAGGCGTCTATTGTGTACCAATTCCACAGCATCTGCCATGGGATTGATCAGTCAACTGGTGGCGAAACAGCAATGGAGGCGCAACTCACCGTCGTCATGCAGGTGCTATTGCTGCTCATATCCATATTCATATCCATGATGATTGACTAAATTATTTCGCAGCACGCAGACGTGGTGGTGGTGGTTGTTAGGTTGTGGCGTGGTCGAAACAAATTGAGAGGGAACAAAAAGTCCAAAAACGCAAGACGGATAATTATAATCAAGAGATATAACAATACATATAGGATAAAAGCAGCGACAAAGCGGGGAGAGAGAAAGAGAAGAGCGATGGATTGATGAATCAAGAAGAGAGTTGCGCACACGCATACACATACGACAGCTTGGACCCAGCCAGGTGGATGGACACTTGACACTTGACACTGTGTGGCCCTAGCAATAAATCCTTGTGGAGTTGTTGTGGGTCGTTTTTGTGCTCAAACTTGCTCATATTTCCCCCTCGTTGTGTCAGCTTCCAAGACTTTTTGAGCCTTTTGAGCGTTTTGAGCGTTTTGGGCCTTCTAACACAGTGATTACACTATGCGCGGCACATTTTCGGCTTCGGCATCGTCGTGAACACATAACATATATTAGGTTTCTTTGCTATATATTTATATATAATGAAAGACATTCGCTTCAATTCACCATCGTTAATCCTCAGCCATGGCCGTCTCCCCTGCCAACCTCGTCCTCTCCACCCGCGCTCATATCCAGAACTTGAGCGAAGCCAAATCCTTGGAACCTCACTGGGGCTACGTTCCTCGCTCCCTGCCTTGCACCAACGACGCTGGCTCGTGTGAATATCTCGACATTGTCTATCACAGCCACGACTTGGGAATCTTGTATTCGGGCATCTTCTGGGCCAGTCTTGGCGTCATCCTGCTGGTATGGGCCGTCGGCCGTCAAGTAC
Source organism: Pleomassaria siparia CBS 279.74 (assembly GCA_010093715.1). Classification (NCBI taxonomy): domain Eukaryota; kingdom Fungi; phylum Ascomycota; class Dothideomycetes; order Pleosporales; family Pleomassariaceae; genus Pleomassaria; species Pleomassaria siparia. The sequence continues at coordinate 1,924,949 of MU005765.1, read as the reverse complement.
TACACCCGCAACCCTCTGGACTTCGGTTACCTATAATAATACCCCCAGGCGAGGGAACAACATCGAGACCTGGCTTCTTCCAAAGACTTCAGCAAACTCTATCTTCTCTCGCCCGACGCCACCTCCTCCCTGACGCGTCCCGGCCCATCTTCGGCCGTACGACACGCACTCAAGTCCTCACCCTTCTGGTCTTGACGGGCTATCTTACTGTCTGGACCTTCGTTGGCATCGTTTACAAGAAATGGATCACTCCCGTCAAGGCATCTCCTGGCGTCTACAACACCCGTACCAGCCTGGGACCCTGGTCCGACCGCGTTGGAACTCTAGCCTACGCTCTCACCCCTCTATCCATCATGTTGTCCAGTCGCGAGTCCATTCTCTCTCTCGTTACCGGCTTACCTTATCAGAGCTTCAACTTTTTGCACCGCTGGCTCGGTTACATCATCTTTTGTCAGGCATCCATGCACACCATTTCCTGGTGCGTGGTTGAAATGCGCCTGTACCAGCCCCAGCCGACTGTTGCAATCGAGTGGATCGGCCAACTCTACATGATATGGGGTGTCATCGCCATGTTCATTCTCTTTCTCCTCGTCGTCTTGTCCACGCCCTGGGGTATTCGTCTCACCGGCTACGAATTCTTCCGCAAAGCCCACTACGTCCTAGCCATGCTTTACATCGGCGCCTGCTGGGGCCATTGGGCTCAGCTCTCCCCATTTCTCCTCACCTCTCTCATCGTCTGGTTCATTGACCGCGGTGTACGGCTCGCGAGAACTGCTCTCCTTCACTACAACTATCTCCCCTCCGGCCACATGGGCTTCCTTCCCGCCACCGCCAACATCGCCTTCTTCCCGGATCCCCAGAATGGCGACACCGTTCGCCTGGATTTCCATCATCCGCATGATGCGTGGAACATTGGTCAACATTTCTATCTCTGCTTTCCTGAAAGCAGTATCTGGCAGTCACATCCTTTCACCCCACTCAGTTTGCCGACCAATGGCACTGGCAATCAACGACACAGCTATATATTCCGCGCCAAGAAGGGAGAGACGAAGCGCATTGCCGAAATCTCCGCCCGCAGGTCCCTCAAAACCTCCGCCGTCGAAACATCTCCCCTCTCGGACGCAAAACTCTCCGTCATCCTCAATGGCCCCTATGGCGAGAATATTGGCCGCGACATTACACCCGAAGCAAACATACTCTGCATCGCCGGTGGCACTGGTGTCACATATGTTCTCCCCGTTCTACTCTCGCTTGCCGCGCAATCTCATGGCCGTGATCGGAAGATATCGCTTGTCTGGGTGGTGAGACAGAAGGGAGATATGGAATGGATCGCGCCCGAACTCTCCATTCTGCGGCGCTTTGTGAAAACTTCGGGCATGACGATACAGATTTTCGTTACGCGCGCTGCTACTTTGACTACAACTTCGGGGCCCGGCATCGATTCGTCGTCGTCGTCGAATTCGGAAGGCAAAGAAATGCACACCAAGGAAGCGGCTACTTCTTCGTCGTCGTCGGCCGACAGTGCGCTTTCCGTGCATGGCCTGTCAGACGCAGAGCGTAGTCCAGATCACGTGCACAACAGACCCAACTTGGACGAGGTCGTGAGCAAGTTTGTGCAAGGTGTCGTACGGGGACGAACCGATGTCGTCGCGAGTGGACCCGGGGAAATGATATCGCAGCTGAGAAGCATTGTCGCGAGTCAGAACCAGCCGGGCAAGGTATGGAAGGGCGATGAAAGACCAGACGTAAGGTTGCTGTGTGACGATCGGCTGGAATGGTAGTAGACGTGTTGTGCTTTTTTTGTACATGTCATGTGCACGCGCGCGCGCAGCAGAACCCTTTTGATACCCCCCAAATGCATTTATTTATTTATTTATATTCTTGAACATTGTTTCATCTTTTATACTCGGATTCTGTGCGATGCGATGCGATGCGATGCGATGTGATCAATGTTCCCCAAGTGGGTGACACTCACACAACTAACTCCACTAGGTAGGTATGACGATTTGATCACGAGGTTCCGAGTTGCGATACATTGATGTTTCATTGGCGTATCTATGTAATACACATCAGCGAGGGCAAAACGATACGATATTTATGCATGTGCGTCAAGCATAGATAGATACATTTATCTATATTCCTACAATCAATCAATCAATCAATCAATCAATCAATCCCACCTCGCTATACCCTCTCCCTCCTCCTCTTCCTCCTCCTCCACCACCATCTTCCACATCTACCTACCTACCTACCTACCTACCTACCTACCTACCTACCTATATGCACACCGAGTCCCCTCCCCCCTACCTACCTACACAACAAACAACAAACCAAGACGAAAACTGACCCATGATCGATTTTGTAATTACAGCCACCGTGTACACCCACCCATGAGTCCTATGTCCTATGTCTTGTGCGAAGTGAGTTGAGTGGTACATGCCAAACACACACACACGCACACGACATAAATGGAATTCCGCGCCTGGTCGTTTCGTGCGTAGGGACCTGGGATGGAAGGTGTTACCATGATGCACGATGTACCACGTTAATGTAGGTGGGTAGGTGGTACAATCGCGGTTCGGATAATGGAAGAGTCGGTATGGTTGTAGTGCTCCGGTTGGTGGGTAGGCAAGGCTATGGTCGTCGTGTTATACGACATGTTGTTCGGTGCGAAGCGGAGATGAGAGATGGGGGTCGAGTCGAGGCCTGGGTTTGTGTTTGTGTTTGTGTTTGTGTTTGTTAGGGGTTGAAGGTTTGTATTGACTTGACTGTGCGGTTGGTTACACTCGGAGATTGATGTGGTTGGAGTCAGACTGAGGAGAGCAAGAACGAGAGTGAAGAAGAAGAACGGAACATGGGCGGTCTCTATGAACTGCTGTTGCATGGGAAGCCGTTGTTCACGCGGACCATGATCGAAGACGCGGAGAAGATCTGGACAGATGTGAATACCGGCGTCCTAGTGCAAGGTGCCGAGTACAAAGTCCCAGTCCACTTTGATCATGATCATAGTGAGAAGGTCTCGTTACAGGTACCAGAATGTGCATCGGACCAGCAACGAGTGCTGGATTTCGACGACTACCAAACAGTGTGCAAACACATTGCCGCGAACTCGACTGTCAGACCCGCCTTTTCTCTGAGAACAATCCCATCACGCCATCTCAGAGACAAGACATGCTTCATCCAGCCAAGCGATGAGGTGACGTGGGAAACTCTCAGAGAAGAATGGGAACGCAACCCTGCGTCCCAGCGCCTCAAAATGCTCATCGACCGACACGCCGACCGACTCCAACACGTCGACCAGATAGTCTGCTTTGCTCTCGGCGCCCTGGACAAGACCAGAAAACGCGAATACACGCAGCACCTCGCGGCATGCACGATCCGGGACGCACTTGAGGGGCCCCCAGGGTGCAGCGGCGGGAAGAAGATCGCGAAGATACTCGCCCAAGACCCGACATACTGCGACAACTGCACGAGCATCCTACTACGCTCGACGGGCATCGAGACCACGACGGGGTTCGAGGGCACGCTGCAAGTAACGGAGAACACGCTCGTCGTTTGCATCTCGCCCAGCGCGCCCATCTGCCAGATGCTCGCCGACCTCGCGTTTGAAGCCGGGAGGAAAATGCCCATCGCTATGCTATGCAACGACATCGACGACGACAACTACGATGAACAGAACCACCACCTCAGCCCCCATCCCGCAAGATACCCCACTGCAGACGGGCCCACTCAGCGCCTAATCGAGTACAAAAACGCCTGCGTCGAGGACATCTTCACCGACTTCCCAGACAACATCACTTTCGATGGACACAGGTATACGTCGGCCGAGGACTGGCGCGCGGATCCGCCGCCCGTGGGCCCGCGCATGGAGAGCGTGTATGCGAAGGAAACGGGGGAGCGCATCGAGCAGTTGAAGGCCGAGTCGCGCATCTGTGTTCGAGGACGGAATAGGTCCCTGTTTGGGGACTTGAGGCTTTATGTTAGGAAGGGCGGGGGCGGGTAAGGAGGCAATCTTTTACTTCTTTCTTCTTCTTCTTCTTCTTCTTCTTCTTCTTCTTCTTCTTCTGTCTATATATTGTACACATTTAGATTTGTTTTCTTTTTCTTTTTCTTTTTCTTTTTTTACCACAAGGCTTGCTTCATGATATGTACATAGATGGTAGTAACCAACTAGTCTAGTCAAATTCGCCATGTGGCCGGATAATGGACGCTACTAAGGTGATAAGCAGCGAGCTAGACTGCAAAAGTAAGTGGTTAAGTCGAACTGATCAAGTCTTCTGCAATATAAACGGTCATGTGTTTCGTGACGGGATAAGGAAGTTCTAACCAACCACCGCGCAATCTATGCGTTCGGTGATGGGGAGAGTGACGGGGTTGTAGATGGACTCACGACATCAAGCCTTGGCCTGGTGCTTGGTAATGCTTGTTTCTTTCGTACAGTATGTGGTATGTACCCCTACTAGATTTGATAGAGGGTATCCTTGTTTGAGGGCTATTAGAGGACAGGGTGTCGAACGAAATGTTTCTTTTTTTGAAAAAGACCGGGAACTCGATTCGCTTCCTCCACGTTCTGCATGCATGCATTCATCGACGTTTGGAAATATGTTTCCTGGGAAGTACGGCACGTATCATACAGGGTAAGCGTACATGTATGGTCAATCTAGACACCGACGAGTCAAGGGGGTAAACAAAGAGGTTATTATATCCAAGGCCGGCTGAACCGCGTCAACGCAATTTTGGGTATCTTTCATGCAACATGATTCCATTCTCTTCCCTTCTCATCCATCTCTTCCACGGTCCTACCTCGGATTCTCGCCCGGTCCTTCATCATGCGTGTCGAATGTCTTGGTCACGTATATGCCACCACCCTTGTATTCGGCGAGTTCTTCTTGGCTACCACTGCCCCTCCTCTCCAGATCCCTATGCAGAGAGTTTTTTCGCAAAGCCGGATTTCGAGGTGCAGAATTATTACTGGACATGCTCTTCATGTGGATCGAGGGAGAAGTCGGCGCACTGGAGTTGCTTGAGGAATGTTTCATGTAGCCTCGCGCATCGTACGAGACCTTTTGGGTCGAGTGAGGGGGGCGGTATAGAGCGGCGAAGGCGGGACAGCAACCGATGATGACGGCTGGAGGAGAGCGCGGTTAGTACGAGGCCAGGTACCAGTACGTATATGATAATCAAGGGATCGGGCTTACCTATAGACCCTTCGACGGATGCCCAGAGTGCGAGCCAAGAGCTACTAGGAGTCGAGCTATTGCTGGCTTTCCCTCCAATCTGTACGACGCGGATGATGGAGAACAGGATGCACACGAAACCAGTGCAGAACAAGGCGCCGACACTGAGTTTCTGTGCTCGGGGCATTTGAAGGTTCCAGATTAGACGGAGAGGGAGGAACATGACTGTCTATTGTCAGCGTGGTTTTCTTTTCAACACGGCCAAACATGATGCTCATCATACTCATCAGATCGGAAAGGACATCCACGGCAAACGCGTAGTACAAACTAGCAATCTGTGCGCGGACGTCTCGCGCCGTACTGCATTCGCCCGGCGTCCACCAGGCATGCATGCTCTGGCAAGACTCGATATTGGAGACAATGCAGCCGATTAGCGTCTGAGAAGCATGCATCAGTATCGAAGGAAATGGTGACAAGATTCTTCAAATCTGCCATAGATGTATTGATTGCTTACCACGACACAGAAGACGAAGACTCCCCACCAGACCCCAGCGTACGTTTTATTACCCACTCCATTCAGCAATCTCTTGTACAGTGCCAGCAACGAGAACTTGACCGACCAAAGCACGAACCAGAAGATCATTGTATTAGCGAAGAATATCTGCGTGACGAACAGGGCGTCGTCTAGCATGGTGGCGTATTGCAAGGCCGGGTCTGTCAGGGCCACGGAGATTCTGAAAATCGCAGGCGTAACGACAATGTAAAGAACCGACATGGCGATGAAGAAGACGAAAGAAAGAGTGACCAAAACGTCCTCGACTATCAATCTCCTCGGTCTCAAGAATCGCGTCACCACACGTGCGACGACGAAGACGGAAGTGAGAGCAATCATGGCATAGGTGGTATGGAGCAACTGGCCTTGCGTCACATAATTGGTGGTCGACATTGTGGTATAGTACGGAGTATGTAGGAGTGGGGAGAATAGCTTTTGGGGGGGGGAGGAGAGGGAAGGGGAAAATCGTCGGTGACCGACGACCAATTCCAAAGTGAAGAAATCCGGCAAACGATGGGACGTTCGCGGCCGCAGAAAAGGGACGGCACGGGCTCATATAACAATAATATCTACCTATGTATGTACTAGCACGCTCTTTTTGTTTCTAAAGCACCCCCGCGGGGTAAATAAGCGTCCTAATTAGTGTTCAGAAGTTGTACTGTATGTACGGTACGGGATACCGATGAGCAGGATCACACGCATGTGTGGGAAGGGGATGGGTCAGTGTTTTCCATGAACGAGGGCCTACCTTGAGGAGAGTCGTCGCCTGGTGGTAGCTGATGCATGCAGTGCTGATGCCATACAAAGGTACTATTTGTATATGTATGTACATGTAGCATGTCGCAAGCTGGAGCTAAACACGCTGGGGGGGGGGGGGGGAGATAGGATGTAGCTATTAATAAGACAGCCTAATTTAAGGGAAAAGGGTATCATGTTCTATAAAACACCTGATTCAAAAACTCAGACATGCTTGATACGGAGATATTCTCATCAACTTTATGTATGTACAGAGGCGCGTGGACGACTCGTGCATCAGTGATGGTGGTTAGTTAGGTATTCGGATAACCTGCCCTCATTACGTACTCGAGCTACCCAGAAGAATGGTCTGCAGCAGTCAGTAGTATTATATTACCTCACCCGTTTTTCATTCAACACAGTGAGTGATGAACGAGAAACGATGTATAATACCGAGTCCGCAGTGAAGGGGAGAGAGGAGGACACGAAAGAAAGGAACAAGGATACCGCCAGGACGCTAAAATGTTAACTAATGTCTAAAGTTCTTTTAGTCCCGCCCGAAAAAACATTCGACTAGGTATTGCATGTACATACATACAGACTATTGCGATCCAGGCCTTTGGCTCACGAAACCCAGTCCAATCACAGCATCACATCACGCCGCTTGATGAAACGCTGCTTTCACGTGATAGAAACCTTATCGGATCCTTGCTACCAAGTACATACATATGTAATAATCGGTGGCAAATTGTTGTGGGTGGGTTAGGACAAAAGCGTTCACATATTATTTTATTATAAAAGAAAAGAAAAAAGGCCGCGTAACCGAGTTAGTTCTGTTATCATGGATTAATTGCAATTGCCAAATCTGAAATGCAATTTTTTTTCGATCCATGACGGGCGATAACGTATGTAGTACATATATCTACAGATCTATGTACTATTAATATGCCATTCCGTCTGATATATGTACATACATGTATCATATCGTCTTGTGATGGATGATTGTAGTCATGGAACAGACAGACATACAATGATACAACTATATACATTTATTCTACTTCACATGCTTCGCTGAAGCTTATATGTATGAGAACTCGTGCCAAAAGATAGTGTATATTCTTCGCCTCCCCACATGCCGTCCGTCGGTCGCCTCCTCTCACGGCAAACGGACGGCTCGTGTCTTAGTCAGCGGACACCCCCTCACCCCTCGTCCGTAAGCGAGCATTCATCCATCATATTTATAATAAATTTATAATAATGTCCATACAAGTGAATACATGTACGGAGTCCTACATACTAATAACCCGGGACAGAAGTCGGATTGTTATTATTAGATACATCGTTGCCAGCCACCCCCCCCCCCCCCCCCCCCCCCCCCCCCCCCCCCCTTCAAAACCCTTGGAACGAGAAGATCAAATCTCTTCCTGTCATCTATGTAATAAACATTGCGACGAATCCCCAGTCCCGTTGCTCTAGACTATTACCATTACCGGTAGACTGCCAAAAGGGGGGCTAGCGTATGTACATAGGTCGCATTTCTTCTCCATGTAATTAATAATACTACGGGAGAATTCCCGACTTTTTCGTCTGCGCTGTTGCGTGGCCCCCTTGGTTCCCGCATTTCTTGCTTGCGCATTTTCCTTCTTTCTTGTCGTTGTCGTTGTCGTTTCACACCGTCACTTATCTTTTTT
>MU005765.1:1898220-1914343 GCA_010093715.1 Pleomassaria siparia CBS 279.74 | reverse complement strand
AAAAAAAAAAAAAAAAAAAAAAAAAAAAAAAAAAGGCCGACATGTGCAGCATGTCAATGCGAGTTGGTTCGGAAGATGGTTCGCAGCAATGAAGGCTCCTTCTTCTTCTTGGATTTGGAAGCCTCCTTTGACGTCTTGCTGCGGGTCGAGGTGGATGCGCTACTCTTGGTACTCTTGACGGACTTGGCTCGGTGAGACTTGGAACGATGTTCCTTGTCCTCGGTGAGCCTGGAATTCCGTCGAGATTTGATGTCTTCCTCGTCCAATACCCCGGCGGCGACGAGATGTTTGGTAGCGCCTGGGGTGACAAACTCGCCGTCGACCGTGGTGCCTTGACTGTCTGCCTCGACTTCTGCGATACCGCGTCGCCACATCTCGATGCGACTAAGTTCCTTGACTTCGAGTTCATCCAATTGGTAGGGTTCCTCGGCAGCCATGGCCATTGGGGGCATGGGTGATGTGGTGGTGGTGGGCAGATCGGTCTTTTGTGCTTGGAGTTTCTTGATTATCTTGAAACCACCAAAGGCGATAATGGTGACACCCACTGCACATCCAGCAGCGATCATGAATTGGGGACTTGCAAGCAGTGCAACGGCAACAGGGAAGCTTCCCTTGAGGGCAGTAATGGCGCCGGGCCCCATTTTGCCGACAATTGCACTGATCTCGGCAAGGGTAAGCGCGACGGCAGCCAAGGCGTCGGGATTATTCTGCAGATTCTCAATCATACTCGTGACGGAATATTGCAAGCAATTGGCCTCGTCCAGGAGCATTGTGAGTTTGGATGCCTGCTCTCGGAGTTCTCCGTCTTCGTACTGCTTGGATGGCAGTGGCGGGGGTAGATCTCCATAGGCTAGATCCATGTCGATATGGGAAGTCGAGCTAGGGCGTCTCATATGCTGTGGGGACCGCTGCAATTGGGTCTCGGTATTTCGCCTCGTCAACTCGTGTATGTGTGCAGCTCCGGCGTCACCTGCCAGATCGTCTTGGTACCGGTGACGGGTTCGTGGGGTGTCGTTGGCATAAAAGCTGTCCGTGTAACCGCGTTCCAGAGGCGGCCTGCCCGTCGATGTGCGTTGCTTGTGGTGCGTCCTCGAGTGCTTGGATGTGCGGGAATGGCGAGAGGAAGCATGACTCCGGGCGTCGTCGTCGATGCGGAGTCTCCTCATGCCCTCGCGCAACTTTTTTTCCTGGGCGGCGGCGGCATTGCGCTCGGCCGTGATCTCTGCCTTGCGTTCACGATAGGCCGACTTTGCTTCTTTGAAGACATTTACAATGTGTTTGCTCTGCTGAAAGGTTAGTATTATATATATATATATGTGTGTGTGTTGTATGTGTGTATGGTGTGTGTTGTATGTGTGTATGGTGTGTATGTGTATGTGTGTATGGTGTGTATGTGTATGTGTATGTGTATGTGGGAGAGTTATAGGTAATGGACGGCGGGGTACTTGCGCTGCTCACGACCTTGCCCGACTTGTTCAGCACTGTGATGGTCTCACCGATGCCCATTGTGTATGATTTTCTTCAAAGTGTGTGTGTTTGAAAGACGAGGATGTCGGGCGGGTAATATGTACTGCGTAGGCTCGCTGTAAGAAGGCGGTCAAGAGGTATCTGTGCTCCAGAGCGGTATGTCCTGAGGTGGGTTTTGCGCTCAATTGGGTGGACTGAGACAGTGTCGCGGACCACGTCTTATTAATCGGCAACCCGGAAGCAATTGAAATGAATCACAGAGGAAAAAGTGAGGCAGGCAGGCAGGCAGGCAGGCAGGCGGATGATTGATTGTCAAGAAGAGGGCGCGACTCGGAGGGCCATGATGGCAATGGCTGTCCGGGTACAATACGGATATATGAAGTGGCGCAAGGAAGGAGGAGCCTGTTCTCTGGCTGTCTTTGGATGTCTTTGGCCGTCTCTGGCTGTCTCTGCGACGTCTGGCGCAGAATTTGTAGACAAGGTGGTCGAGGCCGGGGGAGGCGGGAAGTTGGTCATAGGTTGGGATGCGTGGCCCAAGGTAACTGGGACGGCCGTGTATGCGGGCGATACGCTTTCGGGGCATTTTCGCCTGTGGCGTCCGTGCGATTGGCACAGGTAATACACGTCTTGTCTGTCTTGTCTATCTTGTCTAATATCTTGTCCATCTTGTCCATCTTGTCTATTTTCTGTCTTGTCTGTTTCGTCTGTTTCGTTGGTCTTGTCCGTGTTTTCCGTCTTGTGTGTCATTGGAGACAGGTCAGCTGGGAACGTGTCGCTCTGGAGACTGGACGAAGGAGTGATGGATGTGAAAAGCACGCTGCTGCTGCATGTATGCATGCAACTGTACAAGCCAGATTGATCTGCTGCAGAAGCAATGCGATCCTCCAACGTACAGAGATAGACAGAGGGGTACGTACCGATACAACGTACCAGCTATGCACAAAGCCATGTATATTACCATTGTATCTTTGTCTGTACAGTACATTAGGTAACACGGCAACGGTCCTACATACCTTTGTAAGTTTGTACAATAGTACTTTGTAGGAAGAGATCAGCCGCCACAGACAACACACAGTGGCGCAGACATGGGCGCAGACATGGGCGACATGGGCGACATGGGCGACACAGGCGGCAACAGTCTAGACTTGCACTTTTCTCACCCACCAGACAAGCTTATTCGTAGCGACGGCGAAACGCGGGGAAGAAACGCCTCAGCGCGTGCGTAATCATCGTGGCAACTTTTACTTGACTTGACTTTCAACTTGGATAATATTGGGCATGAATCAAGACCATATTAATTACCTGAGTACATGTACCTATGACATATTTCCCGCACTTACGCCAAGCCTCCATCCCACTATCATCTCTCACAATCGTCCCAATGGGGGGTTGAAGAGGTTTTTATAATCACCACCATCATCATCGTCATCATCATCACCATCATCATCACCATCATCATCACCATCATCATCACCATCATCATCATCACCGCAAAATCATCTGCTTTTGGGCATGCTTTTTTTATTATTTCTTTCTTATCATTCACAGACCCGGTAGCATGGTTTGAAGTCCTGCCAAACATGTGGACTGGCCGAATGCCCGCGTGTTTCTGTTGTGTTACCACGTACCACTCACTGTACCTGCAAAGCTATCCCACGCCCCACGACCAGGCGCCCAGGGGTTGTATGTACGTAGTGCACAGTACCTAGTCGAGGTGTGAATGTCCATCGGAGCCGCAAACGGCCGAGCGCATGCCGAGTGACTAACCTGTTCGACGTGCACGACGTGTACATGTAACTCTAACCTTAGGCTCCGTATAAATTACAAAGGTAGATGCCCTTTGTGGTACAGACTAAGTACATGTAGCCGCATGCCCTCTGCGCTGAGCCGCAAACGAGGCCGTATGTATGACTGCACTCTCAGGCCGACCGTCCGACTGTGCATGACGAAATGGTCGTGGAACCTGGCGCCTTTCAGGCAAAAGCACGATGTGACCACGTAGCCCCGTCCAAAGTAACATGTAGTCCAACAAGTTACTGAGCAGTCACTACCATCAACGTGAACTGCACCCACACCCGTCAATTCAATGCCGTGAGACAGCCAACCCAAAGGAACGCAGAGAAAGCCAAAGAAAACAAAAGGCAAAGCAAAAAAGGCAAAGCAAAGGCAAAGCAAAGGCAAAGCAAAGGCAAAGCAAAGGCATAAGAAGACAATACTTGCCCATACATCATGTCAATCCATAAAAACTCCATCTTCACAACGTCATGGAAGAGGTTGTCGTCGAGCTCGCCATCCATCTCCTCTCGCTCGCCATCCCCAGATTGCCGCAATCGTGGCACTGGCACCGCAAGGGCTTGTTACGAAGCGGTGAGCAACATATCATCATAGCAGTCGACGATGCCTCATCCATCAACACCACCTCATCAACTCTCGTCTCGTCCGAGTCTCTCTCGCATGTAAATTCCTTCCATGCAGATGCACCACACTGCCAGCACCACTGGGCATGCACCTGCAACAACCACTCGCTAATAACTGTACCGGTGCCCAACGACCACGCATCCCACGCATCCCCCCCGCCGTCGCCGCCGTCGCCGCCTCTCCCGCTTCACTTTCTCTCAGCCTGCAGCGCCGCCGGCAGAATGTGCCAGTTTTCAAAGTCCATCACGTCCCAGGATATCATCTTCAACGACATCCATCGGGCTGACAAAGGTACGTCGTGCAATTCTTCACGTGTGTGTGTGCGTGCGTGTGTGGGAAATATTCGACGGCCAAAGGTGACGTGTGGGTGGAAGATGGAAGCACCCCACACGGCGACTTGTTCGGCCCGGCACGCTAGTGCAGGGTCTCGCTGCCATTATGAATTATGGACCCCTCTCCGCCGCCGCCGCCGCCGCCGACGCCGACAAAGGCAAACGCTATGTATAACCTTTGTACGCGACAATGCCGACGATGACACCACGAGCCAGACGCGCTGACGGGAACAAATGGCAGGAATTCCTTCATATCATGGCCCGTCAGAGAGGTATGACTCCGAGAAAGCAGCGCCCCAAGAGCCGAGCCGCGCTCCAATGCTCTCCCACCGAATGAAGCATGACAAGTCCATCCTCGCCCTCGTCGTTTCCTCGAGGAATATATTCGCAGGAACCCAGGGTGGAGAAATCCTCGTATACAGCCTCGAAACCTATGAGCGCCAAAAGGTCATCGAGGCGCACAAGGGAAGCGTACTGGGCTTCTGCCTCTCTCAAGACCAGGCATTACTGTTTTCCTGTGCTACCGACCCGATTGTCAATGTAAGCTTGATTGCCTTACAAGTTAGAGAGGGCTATGATTGACGGTCCAGGTTTGGTGTACCATGACCTTTACACGCCTATACGCAATCTGGTCCACGTACGATATCGGGGACATCTTCTGCGTCGCATACTCGTCCTACCACCACACCGTCTATCTGGGTGCCCAAAATACAAGCATACAGGTAGGGATCCCAATGCCTTGTTGGAAGCTTCGGCGCTGACAAACAAAAAGTGGTACGACTTGAAGCAGAAAGATTCGCGACCCCGCCCCGAGCTTGCGTCCCACCCCTCAGAACGCAAGGACAGATTCTTCGATTCCGCCGGTCCTGGTGGTGTCCATACTCCCCGACCAAATAGCACACACACCAGCATTCGTGATGCCATAGGAGGTCAGAATCTCGAAATCGACACACAGGACATTTATCAGTTTGCACATTTTGGATATGTATACTGCATGCTGCTGGGTCGAGGCATATTGCCCGACGCACCCTCGGACGAAGTTCTCGTGTCTGGAGGGGGAGATGGACGCATTCAACTGTGGAGCATAGATGCCAAAGGAGGAGCCATCACCAAAATTCACACCCTCGAGGATGGTCGGGACGAAGGAGAGTCGATTCTTTCCCTTGCAAGAGATGGCTCCTTTCTATACAGCGGTCGCCTCGATGGAGAGATCAACGTCTGGGACTTGGAGACGCGACAGCTCGTCCGGAGCCTGAAAACCGAGACGGACGATGTGCTCACTTTGAGTCTTGGGGGTGGACTACTCTTCGCTGGTGGAAAATCGGGCTTTGTACAGGTAAGCGATGCTACTGACGAATCATCATCATCATCATCATCATCATCATCATCATCATGGGGCTGACATAATTCTAGAAATACAACCAACACTACGAAACAGTGGCAAGCTTCAAGGCTCACGGCGGCCTGATTCTCGCTTCGGCATTCACAACCTACAACGATAAAGCGACATACGTGACAGGCGGCAATGACAACACCATCGTCATATGGAACGTCCAAGACTGCGTTAAGCCCATGGCTAATGCAAAGAGGAGCAACAACGGTTGGGTCCACGTACATCCAACATGCGCCTCCCGCTAACTGGCTTTAGATCTGATGGTGGAGTCGCTCAACCAATTCATCTCGTTCCGCACTGTATCGTCACTACCCAAGTACCGCGCTGATTGTAGGAGAGGCGCATCATTCCTTCGTTCGATATTCCAAAATTTCGGCGCTGCCACCGAAATGATCAACACGGACGAGCCATACAACCCCATTGTCTTTGCCAAGTTCAGGGGCAACCCTACGACTGCGGCTTCCAGAAAGACGATACTCTTTTACGGTCATTACGACGTCATTCCTGCAGAAGACGAGCAGGGCAAGTGGAAACACGACCCTTTTACCCTGACCGGAGAGGGCGGCTATCTGTACGGGCGTGGCATATCTGACAACAAAGGCCCAATCATGGCTGCCATCTACGCCGCTCACGAGCTGGCCAATGAGCACCAACTGGGCTCCGATATCATATTCCTCATTGAGGGAGAAGAGGAGAGTGGCTCTCGCGGCTTTGCGCGGGCCATCCAAGCCAAGAAGGGCCTCATCGGCGACATCGACTGGATTCTCCTGGCTAACAGCTACTGGCTCGATGACTTTGTCCCGTGCCTTACGTACGGTCTCAGAGGCGTCATCCATGCCACAGTCGAGATTGCTAGCAAGCATCCTGATCTTCACAGTGGTGTTGATGGAAGTGCGCTACTGGACGAGCCTCTCAAAGACCTTGTCTTGGTTCTGTCCAAGCTCACCGGCAATCACGGCAAGGTGCTGATCCCAGGATTCTACGATCCCATCCTTCCCCTTACAGCAGAAGAAAAGCATCTCTACTCCGAGATCACAGAGACGCTTCTACGTAGTAATCCCGAGCTCGGAGATCCCGAAGAACTCGCCCAGTCTCTTATGAGGAGATGGCGCGAAGCTTCACTTACTATACATCGCTTCCAAACCTCGGGTCCAGAAAACTCAACCATCATTCCCCGACTAGCCAAAGCCTCGCTTTCCCTCCGCCTCGTGCCCAATCAGGAGTCGGCCGATGTTGCGCAAACCATGAAGAACTTCTTAAACGCAGAGTTCGCAAAGCTAGACTCGAAAAACGCACTGACGGTTACCATCGATCATCAGGCGGAGCCTTGGTTAGGGGACTACAACAATGAGATCTTTCAAACACTCGAGAGCGCAATCATGTCCGTCTGGGGTCCCACACATTCACGGCGCCGCTCCAGCGTCAATTTCCTCAAATCTTCCTCGACAGACGCTACCTCCTCTCCCCATATCGCGCCCTCGGATGTTCGTCCATCCCCTACAACATCAAACACCCTCGCCAATGGCGCCATCGAGACAGAAACAGCCCCTTCAGATCCAAATCTCTTGCTTCGCAAACCGCTCTACATCCGAGAAGGTGGAAGTATTCCAAGCATAAGATTCTTGGAAAAGGAATTTGGGGCACCGGCTGCGCATTTGCCGTGTGGACAGGCGAGTGACAGTGCGCATTTAGATAATGAGAGGTTACGATTGGTCAATCTGTATAAGAGTAAGATGATCTTCAAAAAGGTCTTTAAGGAGTTGCCTATGAAATGAATAGACATGGATAGATTGGGTTAAAGGTTACCGGGAGTGTAAGGGAAAAAGAGATATCCATTTGTTAGCTTGGCCTTGTCTTGTCACGTTGCGTTTTCAAATATGGATGTGACGTCCCAAAATTTGTCCAAATTGCATCGATTTCGACATTTCTTCGGATACATGGGTCTTGACTCTCCTGTCTTGTTGTATCTATGTCCTTTTTTGAAGTTCCCAACTCCACCCCTTCACCCAATGCCACGAGAGATGAACAACACCCTCTCTCTCTCTATCCCCTCCTCCCCGCCATCTCCGCCCTCACATAGCCCCTCCTCTTACTAGCGACCACATACCTGACCCTCGCCTCTTCATGCGCCGCCTCAGCCTCGTGCAACTCCAACCTCAGCACCCCATCGAGTCCCGTGGCTTGTTCATCCACCACCACCCCTCTACCCCCTCTACCCCCTCCTCCTCCTCCTCCTCTATTCCGCTTCTTGGCCACCCCATCCCTCGCAATCTTCGCAATCGTCAAACGCGCCATCTGCATGCGCTTCATGGCCACAATGTGCTTCCAGCGCGCTAGCTCGCATTCTGCTTCGTCGGCTAGGGAGGACAGACGGAGGAGGAGGAGGTGCTCGGCTTGGATTTGGGTTTGGGTTTGGGTTTGGGGGGTCGTGTATGATAGGGATGATGATGATCGTGTGTTTTGCTGCTGGTGGTGGTACGACGGGTAGTGGGTTGGATGGTACTGGTGGTACTGGTACTGGTAGCGTATTGGTTCCTGGGGAGGTTGGCGGTAGGGCTGTTGTTGGGGTTGGTTCTGCTGCTGGTGGTTGTTGTATTGTAGAGTGGTGGTGCTGGTGTTGTTACTGATGTTGTTACTGGGTTGGTCGTATCTTTGTATCAGCTTTTGGGGGTCTATCGTGCCGTTGTTGTTATTGTTATTGCTGGCGTTGGCGTTGGCGTCGGTATCGGGATTGTGGAAGAAGTTTGAAATGGATGGGAGGTGGTAAGGGGAGGGGGAGGGAGAGGGGGAGGGAGATGGGTTGTGGTATTGCTGCTGTTGCTGTTGCTGTTGCTTAGGGTTATATTGTTGCTGCTGCTGCTGTTGTTGTTGCTGTGGAATAGCAAAACACGGATTCCCAGGTTGAGATGGGTTGACAAAGTTGTGGGATTGTTGCTGTGGCAGTGTAGGATCCCGGCTAGGAAATGGTGGGAAGTGCTGGTGCTGACCTTGAACGGGAGGGATTGATTGTGGTGTTGGACTGGTCTGGGACGGCAGAGGAGGTTGGATTGCAAGAGGTAATTCGACTCGTGGACTGGCTTGTTCCTGGGGGACTGCCAAGTCAACGACGGCATTGTTCACTGATATTGAACGCCGATTTGGTCGGAGCTTCTCCAAACCGCTCTGAATCTTGAGAATGGCGCAGGACGGAGAGGCGGCATCTTTCGATCGTCTCCGGATCTTGGTCGGTTGTGTTTCGACTTCTTCCTTAGCATTTCCATCAGGCTTGGACGCGACTTCGACATCGACATCGACATCGACATCGCTAACCTTCCTTTTTGTACCGCGTTCTGGCGTGGACAACGGGTTGTCTGGGGCACCTTTCGGCGATGTCTCCTGTACTGTTGACATCGTGGCTAGCTCATTTTCCGGATTCTCCGCTTCTGCGCCCTTTTCCGTCTCTTCCTGCTTCGCTGCAGTATTCATAACTCCCCTTTCAACAGCCTGGCCCCCGATGATTCTTCTCAAACTCTCAATTGCCTTTTCTACGTCCTCGACCTGTATGTCTGCCTCTTCCCTGGCATTCCCCGTCCCTGTCCCTGTCTCTGGCCCATTCTCACCCCCACCTTTTGTCTTCTTCCTCTCTTCATTGATCCTTTGTAAGAAGTACGTCGACATGAGTCCGTTCGCCCTATCCATCTTCCCCACTGTCAATTCAGACAGCGTGTGCAAGGCCTGAGCCAGCGGGGCGGGCCATTGCGATGGCGAAGTAGATAAGCGCCTTTGGAGGCTGGGACAAACGTCGTCCGAGGGATCAGAGAAGTGGGGTAACCGCCAGTTTTCACATATTTGCGTGAGGAGGGCGTCTGTGTCTCCAGAAGGAGCTGTCATTACTATTGGCGTGGGTGCTGATTATGATGATGATGATGTGGTTAAACATGTACAACTACATGGTAAACTAATATTAATTCCCGTGGTATCCAGGATGGATTGGGTGGGGACCCCGAGCCGCTAATATCAAGCATTTTGACAAAGAAACACATTCGCATAAGGGCGAACGAAGAAGAGACTCGAGGAGACAATACGCCAAACAAAGCGCCTTGCTGCGAATAGAGGGGAGAACAATAGGGCCTTGTCGACCAGACAAAGAAACGTGGTCTCACATAACAACCCCACAGATACCCAACAAACGGGCCTCATACCTTTTTGAACGCATCGCGCTCTTTGTTTGCAATCGTCCTCAGGCGACCTTTGGTCAAGAGCGCCTGGATGGGTCTTCTTGAACTTTACACGCTTCAAAGACGCTGATACATGGGAAACGGATTGAAGCGTACCCGGCCAGTCATGTATCGAAATGTGTCTCGAGTGAACGATGTCAAGTGATTGAAGACTTTCTACTAATTATCGGCGAATACTCGCTGTGCACTAATAGTTAATAATTACAGAGCGTAGAAGGCGGAGAAGTTTGGTACCGTCTTTGGGCGATAGATGATACACACAGCCGTAGAATACAGAACGACTGTAGGGTATTATGAACCAACCTAGTTTGGACAATTCGATGAGTTAGCGCCGTGACGTCATTTATTTATCGTCCGAGGTTCATCTTTCCACTTCTTCGCGCAACACTTGTTCCCCTCCAAACGAAGTCAGTTCCACTCCAAACCTAATCACCCCCTTAGATCAAGACCTCGGCTTTCGCTTCCAACTCAAAACCTCGTACATACACAATGCCTCTTCGACTCCCTACCGCCGCGCTCTTTATTAGACCTAGAGCTAATACTTTCATATCTACTACGCCGCTTTCAGCTCGTCGCACTTTCACAACTACCCCACACATGCTCCTCAAGGAAGACGAGAACCGATCTCGCCAGGAAATCGAAGACAAGAAGCAGGAGCATCTGAAGAAACAGAAACGTGGCGAAGGCGAATGGGACGAGAAGCTGGGCAGTCAATCGGAGGGCAACGTCGCGGCCGATAAGGAGGACGTCAAGGATCACGATGACCACATGGACAAACTGCAAAAGGAGACTTCGAACAAGGCCAACAAGGGCGAGCTATGAGCTGCAGTATTATTATCCGATGATGATGATGACATACACAGTAAACATACCGTGTCAGGTGCGAATGCGAAACGACATGTAAGACGCAAACAAATGGAATATATTGTCGGACATGTATTCAACTCGCCTACCAAAGTACATACCTGTGCAAGGGTGAATGCCAGCTCGGTCTGATCCGCACGTGTATTCCACTTTTAACTGCACCTTGATCCCGATTTAGCGTTTTCGGAAGAGTAGCCGGAGACGCGACCACTTATAGCGCACGCCAACCCGCCAAGCATGACCCCTACAGCTTGAGATACATCTGGGGCTGGGACTTAGGTCGTGGTCCCGCCATTCAACAACATGGGACGGACCGCCTTCGTCGTGCAAATTTCCTTTTCCTCCTCGTCACTCGCCACCCCATACCAAGATTCCAACCCCGTCCGATACCACCGTTACCCACCCACTGACCCTCTAATACCACGCACGCGTGGTTCATGCCAACGTTAGGCCCAAGATGCGGCCCAAAGCCCAGCGCAGCAGAGCATGCAACCAATGCCGTGAGCGCCGGGTAAAGGTAGGCTCCATTCTCCAATCTATTACTACCTTTGTACACATGTATACATGTACATACATTGGTAGCCGTTGACTGCTCATCACTGGTGTTGACGGCCTGCTTCTAGTGTGACGAGACGCCCGAAGTATGTCAGCATTGCGCACGACTAGGGCTCAAGTGCTCTGGGCCCGTCCAAGGCTCCATAATCATAAATATGACCGATCGGGTCACCAAACCTCGCCAGCGCAAGAAGAGGGAAACTAGAACAGCCGCTGTTGTGATACGAGAAGATGCCGCTGTCGATGCCGTCGTCCCGATCCAGGATGCCCCCGCACCTGACACGAAGCCCATAGTGTACAAGCAAGAGCGGGCCGAGACTGCAAATCCTCTGCAAGTAGTCCACTACCCACGACAAAGGCGTGCAGGCGTCGAACAACCGCAGAGGGAGTTGGAGAATGCCATTGCCGCAGTGCGATGGCATATGACGCTGCCAACCATGATCCAGCCATCACAGGCACATAATCTAGACGTTGCATTTGTATCGCACTTTGTCCAACTCAACAAAGGTGTGCGCCCGTATACCCCTGAGATACCATGGATCACGCATCTGCCCACTTTCCACACAAGCGCTACTAGGACAGCGTTGAAGTTGTCTATTCGGGCAACGGCAATGGCCTTTTACGCCAACATCCATGGAAATCCCGCTATCATGGTTGACTCATATCGGTGGTATACCATGAGTCTCAACGCCCAGCGGTTATCGCTCTCGAAAATGAATTCGAAATCAATACCAGACGATGAAGAGGTCCTTGTCCCTATAGTGCTGGGTCTATACGAAGTATACGCCGGCACCACCCCAACTAACGTATTCCAACATCTCACAGCAGCGACCAAGATCATAGAAATGAGAGGGCCACAGAACTGCAGCTCAGGTGTGGCCTTCACACTCTTCAAAGCAATGCGAGTGTCCGATGTAAAACACTCCAATCCACAGAAGCCGCCAGACCAATGTGATGCTAACGACTAATAGGCCCACAAGTCAATGATTTTCAACATACCATCCATTTTTTCAACGCCCCAATGGATGACCGTCCCGTTCATAATACAGAGCCGCAACGCGCACCAATACCTGGCCGATATCCTTCTAATGATTCCCGGCTGCATTGGCCTGCTTGGTATGGGGGGCAGCATGAATAGCTTCTTCTCCAGGCCAATTCCCCCCCACGCAGATCTCGGTCCCATTAGAAAACGAACAACAGAACTTATGCGAGAAGTGAGCAAATGGGCAGAAGAGTCTCCGCATCTTACATCTGTGTCTCATATGCCATTAGTAGTTACCTACGACATGGCGAAACAGATCAACGGCGCAGTGGTGATGAGCTCTGGGTCCAATCTGCCCACCGTCGTATTGCCAGAGACCTTTGTTGCACTTACAGCCGCAACTTACCACGCCGTGAGGTTGATTCTCATTCTTCTCCAAATCAAAATCTTTCCGGGTGCCACTAAATCACCGTCAACGCCTTTCGGTCCGCACACGCCCCCACAATCACCCGTCAGCTCATCAATGTCAGAAGCAGTTGAGTCGGCGAAAATCGTATTGGATATTGCCCTATTTCTTGAAAATACACACCCTGTTGGCTTCGACTTCATGCGTAGCATCTTCCCATTAGTAGTCGTCGCTATACTGGGGCCAGGGGACGAGGAAAAGGCGACAGCCGTGGCTATGATGGAGAGATGGGGGGAGAGTAAAGGTGTTGGAGGTCTCTGCGGAGCGTGGATTCATGTTTGAACAATTCTAATGATGCCAACCAACTTCTCCACCACGTGCGTCACCTCTATACATATGCCGCATCTTGGCGGTCTCGACGTCACAATTCCGATCTTGTCAAATACGGCGTCGCGCGTCCAACTCGGTGAACTGTTCAATATTAGGTACTAATTACCTCAAGAACCTGGAGCACAATTCTTCCAGGCCTCATCCCGGGTTGGTGTCTGTGGTCGAAACATCCTGGAAACGTCCATGTCACTGGAAATATCTTGGCAACCAGCAGTCGCCGTGTTCGTTGTCGGGTTTCATCGGAACTGAACTGATTTCGTTTTTTTGTGTGGGTGAGCTAGCGGTGAAGTAGAAAATCAGGCACACAGTTTTCGCAATCAGAAGGAGAGATATCCGACTCGTACATCGAGTGTACAACGTCTTGCTCGAGCGCTATCTCTTGCAAAAGAAGACCAAGTTGAAGAATGAACAAAGAGATCACTAGTGGTCATCAGAGCTCATTGTTGTTCGACTGAAGTCGTAATGCGCGAGTCCATTCTGTACTTGGTGGTATCTTATAATGATACGTTCTCTTCCAACATCCCTCTGCGTCCACTGCTGTGAGTTTCCCAATACCAACTACTCCGCCTTTGCCCCTATCCGCACAGCTCTCCTCTGACGCCGCGCAGCTTTGGCCAAATACCTTTCAACAAACCGCCGATGCTCAGGGTCCTTCTCGCGTAGTTGCTGGATTCAACCCTCCTTGGATTCAACCCTCCTGCTAGTCTGGGGTTTGAGGATTTGACGTGTGACGTGTGACGGCGAACTGGAGATGGAAATCCGAGTAATTAGTCATTTCAAACCTCGTTCATTTATAGAGAACAACTTGCAGCTTTTTCTTCTTTCTTTATTATCCCCCCATGTGCAGTCTAAAAATTCGAAAGAGGCAAGAATGAAAGAAAGTATCAAAGACAACTGCGGCTCCGAGTTAGATGAGTCTGCTGGTAATCAGCGACGGTCGCTGATACGACAGTCTCCTCCTCTGTATGTACATATGTGTCGCTGACCATTACGTCTCTGACCACCGCCCTTTCACTTCCCCTTCTCCCCGCCGTATGGGGGAAAAAAAAGGGGGGGGGGGTTTCCAGACTCGATTTCGATGACTTTTGAACATGCCCTCGAATTTCCTAACTCGTACTGACTACACACACACACACACACTGCAGTCACATCGTTCGTCAGTGCTAATTAACACATCCACCCCACCTCTTAGTACCCCTCGAGTTCCTTTCTTTCATATTTGTTTATCAAACCAACTTGCAAGCCGTCTCTTTTCCAGCCCGCCACTTTTCGGGCCCGACCTGTTGCCCCCCCCAAATGTCCTGCCCTGGCAGTGCTTGGAAACACCTCGTCAATCCGCCGTTCCGTCACTATATATATGTACTGTACATAGTTATGGAGGTAGATGTGAGCTGGAAAGAGAAGTTCATATGATGGAGTTGAAGGAGTATTTGACTAGTGACGATCCAATACTATGTATGTAACAAAGGAGATTATATACCGCTCCATTATTAGAGCGGGAGAAGAACATGTGTCCGTCCGAAGATGCAAAGGGTGATATCACAAATCATCGGGTAAGCGTCGGGATACAATAGTCAGCCGACTTGGGTTCATCTATCGAGCTTTTGCCCGAGGCGACGCGATGATCGTATAGATGAGGTGAGAGCACTGTCTGTACGCGACAATAGTCAATCTCTGTCTCACTCATATGGCATGGCAATCATGTGACTTGGACTCTCGTACTTTTTGCGCTGTGATACTTGTTATTTATTATACGTAGCATACGTATCATCTCTCTTGATTGGGTGAGTGAGTGGATAGATAGATGGAGCACATTGTTCGTCTGTCATTTTTGCCTGTCTGTCTGTCTGTCTGTCTGTCTGTCTGTCTGTCTGTCTGTCTGTCTGTCTGTCTGTCGTGTTATCTATATACTATACTATATACATACTATACTATTCTATTCACTGTGTCTTAATTTATTATATCTCGTCATGACTCATGGTGTATATATATATATATATCACGGCGACTTCGAGGGGGAAAGCTGGGGTGCAGATGGATGAAGCAGCCTCGTATACGAGGTCGGAGGGGGTTTAGACCAAGCTGTCTGTGGGTGGTCGTTCTTCAATATCGGCTCGGAATCTTTTGTTCGAATCAAATCGAATCGAATCGAATCTTGATGGTCCTTGCTTGTAGTTGGTTGAAGCCGGGTTCGCGTTTTCGTCGTTGCGGGCGTGAAATGGGAGAGAGAGAGAGAGAGAGAGAGAGAGAGAGAGAGAGAAAGAGAGATGCACGTTTTTCTACAATTGGTGGCTCTTCGGAGGGGAGATGGGGGGGAGGGTCACCGAGATTGAACGGATACACTCTATCTAACAGCTGAGTATCCTTGATGAGTAACCCAAGAAGGAACAACTTGTGCAATAGAAAAAGATCGAGGTGCGGGGTGCGGGGTGGATAGCTCGTATGAGCCTTCGCAATGGAAGTCATCACCGTAGTCGTAGTGTTCGAGTAACGAGGAGTTGCTGTCCAACCATGGCTATATATATACTAGATCACGTGTGCACAAAATAAACACTGTGGTTGCCCGCCCCAACATTCTACTTTTCAACGCTGCGCTTGGCACGATATAGAGAGAGACATCTAAGTAGAGGGACGGCTCGAGTAGGTATCGTGCACGAGTACTTGCTCAGCCAGAACATTGCTTATCCAGAGGGGGGAGGGGAGAGATCGGGACAACTGGGGAAGGTGTGGCCGCAAGACACTGGCTGGTCCTAACTAAACCACAAAGGAACCCCTCGAGATGAAGAGAAGACTCGTGAAGTTATCAATCCAAGGTCAATGATTGGTGCGCGTGGATCAACGTACTCGGGGGTTAGATTTGTATTTTTCTTTTATTCCAACGCACAAGCTGAGCTTCTCATTCGGCTCGTATCAGAAAGCAGCAAGAGATACTTCTAGTATTAGATACCGAGTGTTTGGATAACATGTGATTTCAAGTCCCGCTGCTTGTACTGTACTGTACCCACTTCGATGAATGTTGGATGAACCAACCCAGCTGCAAGGCGAAACCATAATCGAATAACTCGCGGCAAGCTATGATGACCTTTATTTGTAAGGGGG
>MU005765.1:1842277-1898040 GCA_010093715.1 Pleomassaria siparia CBS 279.74 | reverse complement strand
CCCATGCATGGCACGCACGCGAGTTGTACATACATGATTGACCTCTGACGACGGACGCAATTTACATATGTACACCCCTTTACCAAATAACTCAATACTCCAGGGTGTTACTTTGAGGTATTTATTTATTGATTACATGTAATAATTACTGTGCATGTATGGACAAAGCTTCCCACATCGCACGACATGTCTCCATCTCCATCTGTCTCAGGTCCATCATGCATGCACCTCCCCAGCAAGCAAAGACTCGAAACAAGTTGATGCAAAAATGGGACCGAAAGCCCTCGATTGGTGGCGCGCCTGTCATTTGTCATCCCGAACAATTACCTCAATGTAATACGTAAATATGTACATACATACATACGTTAGTCAGTCACGTTCCCCTCTCCTCCGGCGGCGCGCCCAGTTTGACGCTATACATACATACATCAATAGGTACAAAAGGCACGTCTGGTTAATAAGCTCAATGATTCTACAGGTCACGTGACCAAGACCCCGGCCCTAAGCAAAACTCCACACATATGCACCCACTCAACGATAGTACTTTCAACGCGTTGCAGAAGTTTGTACTAATTACCATGGAAACAACAACTTGACTGACAATAGATCCTATGTACACCACCATATCTGAAAGAAAAAAATTGTATATCATTTTGGGCTAGTATTTTAGTCCTTTCACTATAAAATTATACGCCTGGCGCACGCGGAGAATATTTGTGGTTGTGCCATGTCCTACCCCGGGCCCCTGCTAACTAACACGTGAATCGCAGAATCTATTGAAGCTTACCCTTTGTAGGTATTGCTCATTGATTAGCCTTGTGTGGCACGGTACGGCACGGCACAGCACGGCACAGCACAGCACACCACCTCCTGACCTCGTCCGGAAACTCGGTGTGCTCCTCCGTCCGTGATTTCGCATCGTGACTAAGTTTGCTGCTACATAATAGACCTCAAACACACATACACTTGCGCACACACAATCGCTAGAACCGGTTCGCGAGCGATGTGTTTTGCCGCACTGCTTGCTTGCTTACATACTTGCTTAGTCTCTCTCTCTCTCTCTCTCCGTCTTGCAGCGAATGGCCTGCACGTTTGGTTTCATTTAGTTTAGACCGTTCCGAAAACTTCCAAGCCGTATGTATGTACAATGTACTCGGTACATACATATGTAATCGTTTGTCGGAATTGCATGTTGTTTCCGACTTGAAACTAACTGTACTGTATGTACTACTGTATGTACTCTCCTTCCTTTTTCTACAAAGACTTGCCGTGTCCCCCTCTCCTCCCCCCCTCTCTCCCACCCCCAGACCTCGGTTTTAAAGTCATGTCGGAGCGAGAGTCTGCGTTCGTTCTGAAGTTGGCGGCTCTAAGTAAGCCCGCCCCCCTTACCTACTAACCTACTACCATGGTTGAAGGAGATTGGTGGGAATCGCAAGTCGGTTAGTTAGTTAGTTAGTTAGTTAGTTAGTTAATTAGCTCTGGTTGGGTTGGCAGTGTTGACTAAAAATAAAGTTTTGTTTTCCATGTTTAACTATATATATTAAATGGACGCAGAAGAAGAAAAAAAAAAGGACTTGGAGATATGTAGATGACTATCTATGCGAATCAAGTCCATGCCCGGGATTCTTGTCTTTTTTCCTCCCTCGGTATGTATGCATGTAGATGGATTCTCAAGATATCTACTTACCTACTCTGTACTACTAGCCTTTGAGGAGGTGAACACACGGCTGGGTAAGTTGGTTATGTGACAAAAGCCTATCCCATGGCCAATAACTTGGAAAAGGCATATCATGGATTTCAAGGTTAGACTCGGCATCGTATGTGTGAAGCTCGGTCGTTAAACTATGTATGCATTACCCAAGTGGGATTTAATCTACTGTTGAATATGCATTGGACAAAGTTCTATCGCGCTGTTGACCGGGTCATTATGAGTTGTACGCCATTTGTGGACCATGTCACGAGAACTCCACGAGGCGAATTGAATTGGTGGATCAACTACCAAACGAATGCATTCAATTTTCGTCCCCAGATCCAATAATGTGACCCGTAAGATTTACTTTTCCCTTATCCTGTCCCGTTGTATTGTCATTACCCTACCCTTTTTCCTCGTGATTATCTACATACGGCCACATCCCTACTGGGATGCTCCTGGAGCTCCACTTGCGCCATTTCCGGCTTGTCCTTGGGGAGTGTTCACACCAGCTTGTCCCTGGTTGGGAGTGTTTGCACCAGCGGTTCCTATACAAGTTAGATATGAGATCACTTCATAGTTAGGGGGAGGGCGAAAACATACCAGCTTGTCCCTGAGCGGGGCTGTTTGCGCCAGCTTGTCCCTGGCCTTGAGTGTTTGCACCAGCTTGGCCTTGGGGAGTGTTTGCACCAGCCTGGCCTTGAGGAGTGTTAGCACCAGCTTGTCCCTGAGCGGGCCTGTTTGCGCCAGCTTGTCCCTGGCCTTGAGGAGTGTTTGCACCAGCTTGGCCCTGGGGAGTGTTTGCACCAGCCTGGCCTTGGGGAGTGTTTGCACCAGCCTGGCCTTGAGGAGTGTTAGCACCAGCTTGTCCCTGAGCGGGCCTGTTTGCGCCAGCTTGTCCCTGGCCTTGAGGAGTGTTTGCACCAGCTTGGCCTTGAGGAGTGTTTGCGCCAGCCTGTCCCTGAGTAGGCGTGTTTGCACCAGCCTGGCCTTGGGGAGTGTTTGCACCAGCCTGGCCTTGAGGGGTGTTAGCACCAGCTTGTCCCTGAGCGGGCCTGTTGGCGCCAGCTTGTCCCTGGCCTTGAGGAGTGTTTGCACCAGCTTGGCCTTGAGGAGTGTTGGCACCGGCCTGACCCTGAGTAGGTGTGTTTACACCAGCTTGGCCTTGAGGAGTGTTGGCACCGGCCTGACCCTGAGTAGGAGTGTTGACACCAGCCTGGCCTTGAGGAGTGTTGGCACCGGCCTGACCCTGAGTAGGAGTGTTGGCACCAGCCTGACCCTGAGGAGTGTTGACACCGGCCTGACCCTGAGGAGTGTTGACACCGGCCTGGCCTTGAGGAGTGTTGGCACCGGCCTGTCCCTGAGTAGGCGTGTTTACACCAGCCTGGCCTTGAGGAGTGTTGGCACCGGCTTGGCCTTGGGTAGGCGTGTTAGCACCAGCCTGGCCTTGAGCACCAGCCTGGCCTTGAGCACCAGCCTGGCCTTGAGCACCAGCCTGACCTTGAGTAGGAGTGTTGGTACCGGCCTGGCCTTGGGCAGGAGTGTTGGCACCAGCGGCACCAGCGGCACCAGCAGCGGGAGTAGCGGCACCAGCGGCACCAGCGGCACCAGCGGCAGCAGCAGGGGTGGCAGCAGCAGCGGCAGGTGTGGCAGCAGCAGCAGCGCCAGCTTTGGATATGTCAGTCATGTCCTGTTTCATGAGATTATAGGGTTTCTCACCAGCGGCAGCCTTCGCCTTCTTGCCCTTCTTGCCCTTGGCAGCGGCAGCGGCAGCGGGAGTGGCAGCGGCGGCACCAGCGGCACCAGCAGCAGGAGCTACTTTTCTATTAGCGTTTGATCATACAATGGATGGACATGAAGATAGTCCAGCCCGTCCATTAAAGAAAAGGTTCATACCAGCGGCAGCAGTTCCGTTAGTGGCGGCGGCACCGGCTGCAGCAGCCTTTGCCTTTGCCTTCGCAGCCTTCGCCTTTGCCTTTGCGGCCTTTGCGGCCTTCGCCTTAGCCTTCTTGCCCTTGGCAGCTATTCACTGTCAGCATGATGGTTCAAAGTGCAGATCACGTGACCCATCGCCCAACCAGCTTTTCAGCATGAAATGGAGAACAAGCCCAAGGCTGGATGGCCGTTGGGCAATGGAAGGTCAATAGTTGAGAGGAGATGAAGCTTACCAGCAGGAGCTGTTCACAATCGTTAGCATGTCTCGTCAAGTTGAAAGATTTCAGGGATTCTTACAAGCAGCGGCAGCGGCAGGGGAAGCAGCAGCAGCAGCAGCAGGGGAAGCAGCAGCGGCAGCAGCAGCGGCAGGGGTAGCAGCAGCGGCGGCACCAGCGGCAGGGGCGGCAGCAGCAGGAGCAGCGGCAGCAGGAGCAGCGGCAGCGGCAGCTCCGGCTTGAGGAGCACGAGCAGCGACACCACCGGTGGCGCTGTCGATCTGGCCCAGAACGCCGGCAAGGGGATCAGCTCCTAGAGTTGGCATGTTAGAGATGGGTTAAAAACAAAAACAACCTCAGAGTCAACATACCAGCCGCATCAGCAGTCAGTCCTCCAAGGAGTTGATCGAGCTGCCTCTTGCGGTTGAGCTTCTCACGAGCAATGCTGCGCATGGTAGCGATGTAGTGAGCCGGGACCTTGGCCTCTGAGAAGCCGCCAGTAGTGTCGACCCATTTCTTGCTCAGGTGAGGGTATGGGGCCGGGGCCGCAGCAACAAAGGGAGTTGCTGCAAGCGCAACGGCGATGGTTGTGGAGAATCTCATATTGAAAGATTGGATAGATTAACGTGTAGTTGAAGGGAGAACAAGGACAAGGAGAAAAGAGATCTGTCCGGCAGCACTTGTGTATTGTAAAAATTAAAATATGGAAAGCCGACTAGCAGCAGTGGAGAAAGTAAAGATAAAAAGTTGTAAGTAAAGGAAGGAAGGAATGAAATGCACACTTCAAGGTCTGGATAGTAAGAATGTTCGGATGAGTATCGAACTACATAAAAGCAGAATTTAAAATTGGGAAGGGGCATATATACGAAATACGTAGCATGATGCAATCTACAGGCTACAGCTCTCGTTCGGAACGAGGCTTTTCCACCTAGAATCGTCTCACAATCCGCTTCTCACCTCGTTTCTGCATGCAGCGCCTGGTGCTGACCGTTGCCGAGTCCTGCTCAACTAGGCCATCGAATCAGGCGGCTCTAGATCTCTCAGCCACCAGTGTCCAGTCTCAATATCCAATAGAGAGGCGATGAGGCAAGATCGTGTAGCTGTTCGAGTTGCGCCATGTGCTGTCTGTAACGATGCATGTCCAAGATATTGAAACATCCTTGTGGGAGGTTACGGGTAGACCCCCGAACATGACTTTGTAACACATGATTTTTGCACTCTTTCGAGAGAGAGGATGATGTGTACCTGCAGAGGAAGAGACTTGGTCCGAGGAGGACGGGAAGGCAAGCAAGGCTTCGAGTGCTTGAATCGACGACGAAAAAAAAAAATAGAGTTGTGACTTTGTGACAGACCAATCTTTCCATTGGAAAATGACGTAGACGTGTGGGAAGAGAGGAAGAAAGAAGGAGCCAACTGGCAAACCGAAGAATCCATCTCCTACATGCTGTATATGTCAAAGTCCAATATCAACTACACCACGACTCACCTCATTTACCATCATCTTGCCACTTTTTCAAATCCCCCATCATCA
The DNA here is from genome assembly GCA_010093715.1 of Pleomassaria siparia CBS 279.74. Classification (NCBI taxonomy): domain Eukaryota; kingdom Fungi; phylum Ascomycota; class Dothideomycetes; order Pleosporales; family Pleomassariaceae; genus Pleomassaria; species Pleomassaria siparia. The sequence goes on along the minus strand of MU005765.1, from coordinate 1,892,669 downwards.
TGTTCTTTCCATTTCCTCACACCTCTCTCTCCTTTGCAAATCACATGCGCCGAGCTGCAACTCCCCGTTGGCCGTCAAAGAGACAGAGTGGCGTCTCGCTTTGCCGCTCTCATCCACAGGTTGTTTCGATGCCCCATAAAATAGAATTCCAAACAGAAGCAGGCACACCGTGCTAGGGTCATCGTTCATCCGAGTACAGCGCGACACACAGCGTGCGGCAAACAAATTTTTCGACATTGCGGGTGTTATGTTTCGGAGGGCATCTAAATGCGCGAGGAGGCTTTGGTGGACGTTTGAGGTTGCCGGGCGCAGGCGGAAGAGTTGTGGTTTCGGGCAGAATTAGCGTTGCACGTGAGACGCTAGATGTCATCGAGGGCAAAGAAGACCCCGTGAGGCCACAGCGAGGCATCTATAATACCTCTGTTCACATACATACATACATGACCACCAAAGTCCTGAAAAAGCACCTACCACTCCCAGGTCCCCATCTCACACAGACGACGCATGACATTGCAAGATCCAAGACTCCGACGGTGAATTTACAGGCTATAATTAGTAGTACATGACTCTACATGTATGAACACGAGGGTCTGCGTAGAGCACCCTCCTTATGATCTCCACATGTCCAAAACTCCAGCTCATGCTAGGGCATATTTCGCATCAGACGATCGTCGCAGCGCACTCCGACGCTCCGAACTCTCAACTGGAGAGAAAGATGGAGGAGAACAACGAACGTTGCATGCTTCGCCTAGTCCACATGTCTTCACCTCCGCCTTGCAAGCCCCACGACGAGTAATTCCCCAGTCCCAACTTCAATCTTCCACCCCTCTTTGACCAGCGTTCTTACGACCGCAGGACCGATCTTTCCTCTGCCGCCCTCGCTGTGTCGACCCAAGCCGGTGATGATTCGGTATCCTTCGCCTGCGCCTCTTCGTCCGCCTCCGGGGATCCTTTCTTCGCCGAGACCATGCCACCAGAGTTGGACCCTCTCTTTGGCAATGCGCGTCGCACTCGCGACACTAACGCCGTGAAGATCGAGGTAGCAAGATGATGATTGCGAAGACACGAGCACGTCTGCATCAACCTCATTCATGGCTCTGAGATTGGCGTTGAGATCGCGCCCGACTTGGGAGTAGTAACCTGCTACCGATTTCATCATCGGTGTTGACCTTCCCTTGCGGTACGCAGCGGAGGCTTGATTGAACGCTTCACTGCGGGCCGCACTAAGAGATGCCGTCGTTTGAGGAAGAGCAGACAGAGGAAGAGATGGTAGCCTTGATGTAGATTCATGCGTGGAATCCGAGAGGTTTACTGGAGCATACCGCGGTATAACCACAATATCGCCTTTGGCTTTCCTGTCGTTTCCTGCTAGCACTGTTAGTGCCTTGGCCAATTCATGCGCGTTTGCGATTGACGGTGCAGTAATGCGAATGAGAGCAATGGCGTATTCCAGATCGATACTGGAAAAGACCGAAGTAAGCTCGATTGCGTCTTGAACAATAGCAGCGTCTGGCTCCTTTTCTTTGCGAACATCTGTGACTTCCTTCTCGAGCATTACCATAATCGTTGCTGAGCGTGAGGCTCCGTTCCTGTGATACAGCGACGCAACCGTAGCATAGGCAGAATTGGTCCGAGACGCAATGAACTCAACATCTCGATTGCTATCCAACCACTTGTTGGGTGGCGGTGGTGTGGATACGTCGGAATCTGACGCTTGTTGTGTGTTTGTGTTGTGGCTTCTCTGCTTCCTCTTTCCCCTTCCCTTCTTGTTGCAGTGAGGCACGTGGAACTCCTCGGCGAAGGCATCCACACCCTTTGTCGCAACTGTTTCTTCGGCGGGACTAGTCCTTGAATCTTCGAAGTAGACATGATTCAGCAACTCGTCTGTAGCTTTACCAAAGTTGCCCTGGCACTTGTTCAGTGTATACACAACAAGCTCGAGTCGCAGCGTGGGGAAGGTCTCGGCGAGAAGTAGTTCCTTGGTAGGTGTGTCGAAACGTTCGGTATCCCTAAAGTAACCACCCTCGGAGGACCCATCGGATTCTGATTTCGCCTCCAAGCTCAACGCCGAGAGGTCGTTCGACACGGTGGTTCGCGATGTCCAGCTCTCCGCGTTGGAAGCCACCTGGTCGCTCTCCTTTCCAGGGCTGGTTCGCGCAGCATCTCCACTGCTACCTGAAGGGTCGAATTCGGTCCCCTGCTCGGCCTGAGCCGCCTGTTTTATACTGTCGAGCAGGACTCTGACAGATTGCAGGCCATCCGGAGTCCCGGTAAAGTCGGAGTAGATCGCATGGACAAGGGCGGGGTCCACCGTTGGGCAAAATTCTTGCTGTCGAGGTGTCAGCGCGCAATGTCGTCCAAGGGAAGTGGGAAGCGCATACTTCTAGAATGAGTAGATCGTCAACCATCTTCGGTCTTGGAATGATGTCGTCTTCGGATAGGGAAATAGGCAGATCGCATAATCAAAGCTTGGTAGAAATGAAGAGAGGGAATTGGTCCAGAGCATAAGTCGTCTGGAGGAGGATCGCGCGATGGGTTGAGAGTGGCACAGTTGAGTTGGATGGGATTGGTTGTGGTGATTGTGGAGCGAAGACGGCGGCAATGCGGCACTTTTGGCTTATGTACACAGGCAGGCCTGGTCGTGTGATCTTGGCAAGTGATTATCTCCGGATAGGACAACAGGACAGCCTGCTGTAAAAGGCCGATGAAGCGCGATGTGGGAGCTACGGAATGATTGAGCAGTTTTCCTCGATTGTTTTGCTCTTTACGTCATCCAAAGGCATGTCAAAAACAAAGTGTGCCAACTTTGACACTTGGACAGCGATCACCAAAACTAGTCCAAGCCATACATCGCACGCAATCGGTCCCACCTGAAATTCATGATAGAACTAATATTATTTGTACCTATCGAATCCCGACTCAGGCGTCTAATCGGGGCACCAATCCGACAATATTCTGTTCGCAATGCGATATGGTGAATTACACACGGACTTGGCAACGCCATGGACACTTCAGTCCAAATCCCACCTGCAATGCATTCCATCCATTCTGGAAACATCTAGGTGTCCCAGAAATGATGCTCAACCTCAGGAAATCTCATGCAAGAAAAAAATGATCCTCCAACATACCAAAGTCCGTGAATACAGTCCTGGGCGGGTAAAATGCCCATACTACCACCACCCTCCGTGGGTCTGTCTTGTCGTGCGCCGATCACAATGACATCCCGCAACCGGAACATGGCTGTGATATTCATTATTTCGTTCAAGAAAGATGGAAAGCACCCTGGCCCTCCTGGATAGCAACAAATAGCTTCTCTCGAAGGACATCCAGACTGCTGTAATCTGGCATTTTAAGGTAGTTGACGCAAGTCATGACACTCGGCAGATAGTCGTCAGATGAGTAGGGTGGTTCACTAGGCTTGCAGACCACCGTAAACATGGGAGTGAGATTTTTGAAGCCTGAGGTATCATTAGTGTCATGAAACACGTGGTGGGATAGAGGAAAACGTACCGCCGATAGGAAGCTTGGGACTACCAGTGATGAACTGGAGAAAGTCTCGACGTTGGGTAGCCGAGAGCTCGCTCATAGTCTGCAACAGATTACGTACACTCTTGCTGTCAAGATTGTACCCATGATCGGCCTTGATCGAGTCCATGAGGGCTACAACATGTCAGCAATTGTTAAAGAATCGGGTGACCAAACACAAAACTTACTCTCGAGAGACCAATCCTCATCTACACGTCCAAAGAGCATGACAAGCTCATCAGGAGTAAATGCCTTCAGAGCGGAGTAGGGGAAAACCTGCGAGAAGCCTACACGGAAGCTGTCTACCTGGCGTTGCACTCCTGAACCGAGAGTATAGTCCAGGACTTTATCGACATATACATCGACATTGTCAATCGTGACAGGTGTCTCTGATCCATTTTCGATCAAGTCAATGGGGTATCCGGGAAGTGTAAAGTCTATGCCCAAGTCTTCCACGCGAGAGTCGTGAATGATGATGTTCTGAACAGCTTGGACCTTGTGCGCTGCGTCAAGTTTGGCATCCTGGTCGATTTCCTTCTTTGCATCCGCAAATTGTTTCAGAAGCAGAAGCGACTTTGCGAGATCGTGATCTACGGATTTGATGGTCCCAAGAGAGGGAGCAATGGTGGCACTTCCATCGCCAATGCGGAAGAAGGTCGGGTTGAAAGATACGTCAATAATCCTGGAGTCGAGCATCGACCGAGCGACAAACTTTCCAAGCATCTTGAAGAGGTGGAGTATCTTCTTTCCATTCTCGGTTTCGGCTTCCTCGGCACTCATCGGGGCGGGAAATAAACCGCGCTTTCCGAAGGCGTATTCATCGCCACTGACAGACTCATTTTCCCTCCAAAGCTTTAGTTTCTTCTTGGAAAACTCCTTTGAGACGGTTGAATAGAACTCCAAGGTGGGACCTAGACCAGTCCCAACCTCTTCAAAATATTCCACCTCTAAAACACTCGGGGAGGAGCCATAGAGTTCCATGACCTTCACGGCAGACTCCAAGATCCGGGTCCGAGATATTCGTACTTTTTGGCGTTGTAGCCTCCCCAAGAAGGGGCGCTCTTCCCGGTGGCGATCATGTCGGGAATCATTTGTGGACTGCGAGTTTTGCCATCGAGTCATTGACCGAGAATATCCATAGGATGTAGATTGTAGGAAGAGATGTCGTGTCTCGAATGGGAAGAGGAAGGGATAGAGACGGGCAAGGTCCTCACTCCAGCTGGGTAAACAATTGCTGGCCACGATCAGTGGCTCCTCCAGTTGTCGATTGAGCTTAGCGGTCAACTTCGTGTTAACGAACTGCGAAAGTGGCTCCACGTTGAGTTTGATCTGCTCACGATTGATGGACAGGACGTCGTCGAGGTTGGAGTTGAGGCCGTGGAGGATACTCAACAATCGAAGGATACCTGAAGTGACGGGGAATTTCTCCAACGACAGTGGCATACCAGTAACACCAGACTTGGACAATTCGGGTGGCGGGGTCAAAGCACTAGACTCTGGTGGTGGAGGACCGGTGACGCGTTTGAACTTGATTGTGTGTATAGCGTTCCAAACAGTTCGGTGGGCCGTGTCGGCGGGTTGCGCTTGGCTGAAATGTACAGCCCGGTAGATTGTCGTCTCGTTGGAGATTGGCTGGTCATTCACGCTGAATTCGATGTGCCAATCCTGTGGGATGGATTGAACGGCCTGAGCATATGAGAGCGCGGCTGCTGGGCCACCAAAGGCCTGTTGCAGGGCAGATCCGCGGAGCAAAGCAGACAGCCGCGAAGCAGAACTGGGCAGCCGTTCGGTTGGAGTTTGTCTCGCTGACTGCCCTTGCACTGGTGTAGCAATCCTCGTTCCATCCTCCTTGCGGGCCGTCACCTTTCCTGTAGGCGCAACCTCAAGGTTGACTGCCGATGGATCGGGGGCTTCATCCTCCATTTCTTCATCTATATCGGCATCCACAATGGCGTCTAGATCGCCGTTCTCATCCAAAGAATCTTGCTCAGAAAGACGTTCCTCGTCCGCGCATTCGACTTGATCCTGGCTGCTGTTGGATGCTGGCATCACTGGAGGGGGTGGAGGCGGAGGTGGAGCTTGTGTCTGTTGTCTCCTGCTAGAGCGGCGCGTCTTTTCTTGAGATCCGGAGCTTGGGCCAGCTTGCCCTGTTGCAGAAGAAGTCGGTTTTGATTTGGCGGGTTTCTTTTCCTTTGATGTTCGGTTCGTCGTCTCACTAGGAGTCTGAGGAGGTGGAGGACCTGGAGACCGTCCTTCGGAAAGTGCCTGAGTATAAGCGTTGGCCGTCTCCCGATTTCTAAACCCACGCGATGGTCGCTCGGCAATGCTAATTCGTGGTCGCAAATAATCATCCAGAGCCTTAAAATTAGCAATTGCATGGATGGAAACCATGATGTTGCGATACGTCTTGGGTATGCCCGAATCATCGTCTGCCACAAGTTTCAACCGTAATTGCTTCGCCAACATGGACGTCGCGCTACCTCTGCTGTCATACGAGTGCTGGTGTACTGTAATCACCTCGAAGTGTTCAGCGCGGCTCAGCAAATCTTGAAGCTTGTTTGTTAAAACACTGAAGGGAGTCGCAGGAGAGGCTGTGCTTGTCGATTTGATTTTGCCCTGGTTGCTCGAGCCCATAAAGGCCTCCAGAAAGACGGATCGAGGATCGACGCCCTTGGATGGGTCAAGGGACGAGAATATCTCCAACAAGACCTCAACAATGTTTGATGTCATCAACTCGTAGCTTGTGATACTCTCCAGTGCATCTCCTTCAAAGTATGCGGCTAAGCGAGTGAAGAGCTGCATGGAATTACCTGCCCCGTCTTCTAGAACACAGGTTTTGATCTCCTTGGCAAGAGCCTTCAGATCGTCCAGTATACCCGAGGCTTTGTCCCGGACAGCCCTAGTGCTGTCATTCTCATGGACATCAATGAACTTCTTAGCGCGAAGGGTGATGATGTCCTCAATGTTAGGGATTGGCGGGGGAACGTAGTGGTCGGACGAAGACGACGAATCTGAGTCGTCGTCATCTTCATTTTGGTTATCACTGTGCTCAACCTGATCCTCCTCGTTGTCATGCTCGTTCTCGTTCTCAACCTCGTTCTCTTCTTCATCGTCGTCTTCGTCCGACTGCATTTCGACCTCGACATCTTCGACCATTTCTTGATCAATGTCGACGTCACCAGCGGAACTAGAGCTCGCGCCAGAGTCAGCAGCAGCTTCCACCTCAATAGCCGCCTTGGGGTCTTTTGGTCGCGGTTCAACCACCTTGCATGGGCGATTGGCAAGCTGTGAAATTTCAGAGATGACACCCTCGCGATAGAACTGATATCGATAGATGGGTTCCAAACGCTTCAGCAACAGCTCGGCAGCCTGGAGTGCATACGTGACCAGGGAGGGATGATCCTGCTGAGAGAAAATGGAGGCCAGGTATGAAGCATAGGGCACGGAGCGCAAGGCTTCCTCCAAGATTTCCGTGTCTAGATTCGAGAGCATCTTGAGCTGTGCCGTGAGCACCTTCTGCCGAACGCTCAGATTGACAGTGCTGGAATAGGCGTCCGTGAGTGTGGGGAGTAGAATGACAGCAAATCGTTTCACCTCTTCCTTGCAGCCTCGAAGTAGCTCGACTCGAGTCTCGTTTGCAGACTTCTTGGTTGCAGACGAGAGCGGACGCTGCTCGTCACCTGGGTAGCCTGCATCGAAGAGGTCATCCAAGTACATGAGACCATCCTTGGGTACATCCGGGAGTAGCTCGCAGATGACGTTCAATGTTTCAAAGACTTGGTCCTTGGGTCGGTGGATGAGCGCTTGCATGATCACCACGCTGTCGATCTTGGCTGCCACATCTTCGGTGCCGCTTGGAGGCGACACACCAGTAAGAATCTGATACAGTGTATCTACTACGTTCATCTTGAACAGTTCTGCTGACAGACGTGGACTGGCCTTTGCGGTATACGCAAGTACTTGGAGAAACATGGTGTGGATGTTCGGCCCAATAAGATTTGTAGTGCCAGGTAGCAGCAGTCCTAGAATGGATCGAAGCAGCTCTGGGCTTACAAGCTCTTCCAGTCTGCTCTCTTGATGCTTGAAACTCTGAACAATCCTCGATACGCAAATGCAGCCTTGTTCCACGACCTTCTGGTCAGTATTGCCCAGAATATTGCCTAGTATGGGCATCACGTGTCGAACTGTAGCAAACGAATCTTCCGGGATGTTCCGGCAACAATTCGCCGCCGTAGTCACTGCAGTTCGTTGTGTGCTCGTGGCAAAAAAGTCCAGGTACGTGAGGCATGCAGTGAGACCGCCTTCGCGCACGATCGATGCGGGGAACTCGACCGAAATCTTCTCCAGGGTGCTCAAGCATTGCTCGGCCAAGTCAATGAAGTTGATTTCGAGCAATTTCGAGCACAAGATTGGAACGGCGCCACCATAGACGACGTTCGCAGTCGAAGCTGGCAGGGCCTCCATCATGTTCGCAAGGCACCTGCAAGCAAGAAGCATCATTTCGGGATTTTCCTCTCCAAAATCGTTGGGCTGCATCAGGGCAACCAGCTCTTTCACGTATGCATCTGGAGAAAAGTTGCCCGCTAGATTATCTTCGGTGGAAATGAGGAGCACTTCGGAGAGATCTTGAAGTGCAATGAGCTGCATAGAAGGGTCCTTGGTCTTCAATTGCTCCAGAATGCCTCGAAGGCGGCCATTGGCCTGGGTCATCATGCCTGTGAGATGCCGCAACTGGGATAGGCCATGTGGGTGTCGACCTAGAAATCCTGCTGCGCCAAATGGGTCATCGTCATCGTCATCGTCTTCTTCGTCGTACCGTGGGCCATCGCCGTTGCCATCGTCGCTGGTCTCGGGCGGAGCTTGCTCGGTGCCAGATTCGCCTTCTGGTCTCGCCTTGGGTGCATCTTCCATTGTCACGTCTTCTTCTAGCTTCGGCTTTCGTGTGCTTCGTCGGGATGGGTTCGTGGGTGTGGCATCTACATTTGGCTCAGTATTGGAAGGTGTAATATTCAATCGCGAGTCTTCACCTTGAACATCACTCTTTCGGCCAGATTTTGCACGTCTCGATGAGGAAGCTGGTGGAGCAGCTGGCGTAACGGCTTTGTCCTCGGACGCTTCTCCAGATGGACTGGCCTTGGTCAGTAGATGCATGGCGCTCGCTTCGGGAGCTTCATACCCAGCCGTTGACATTGCCGCTTTTGCTTTGCCCTTCTTCGAGCAGCCCAATGTCGGGGCAGGCGCCGGAGGTTCTTGGGGCTCTTCTACTCGTGTCCGCTTAGAACGGCCGGCCCGAGCTGGCGGAGTCTGTGTAGGATCGGACTGGCTGGGGGTAGGCTCTCGAGCAGCAGCCTTGCGTTTGCGGGAGGATGGAGGATGGTTCGACGGAGGGTCGGCGGCGGCGGCGGTGGTGGTGGTGGTGGTGGTGGGAGGGTTCGGGGGGTTGGAGTTGGCCGAACCTGCTGAAAGCCTCGCGGAAGAGCGAGTCACTCTGGACGACATGAGAATCTAATGAATTGATGTGCACACTCGATGGCTCGCAACCCAGACTGTGGCCCCGTCGGTGGGCGTCGCAGGTCTGTGCCGATGCAACAAGGTGAGAGGGTGTCGACGACGCGCAGAGATGTGATGCGGGTTATATGTGCAGGCGCGGTGGAGTGAGACGCAGGAGTTGAAGGTAGGCAGGCGGCGAGAGGAGATGATGGGGGAGTTTACCTAGAGGAGGATGCAGAAGCAGAAGATGGACTGTCACGAAAACCAGATTCAGGTCGACGTTCCCTTTCCATAGAGCAACGTAGCTACGCCATAGGCCGTGCAAGCGAGTGGTGGGTGCGGTGGGGATCGGCGAGGGCAGGTGAAGCAAAACAGCGCTGAGCTGGGTGTGAGTTGGGGTCTGAAAGAAAGGTGTGCTGAAGAGTGTGTGGAGCCGTGGGTGGAGGTGTGTAGTGATGATGATGGTGGTGCAGGTGGTGTGTGGTATGTGGTGTGTGAGGGTGGATGGAGGTGGAGGTGGAGGTTTGGTGCTCAGGCGTGGATGATAATAGATAGTTGATGGCGTTCGCTGGACCCGCTTATTTGATGGAGGGGACATGAAGGGCGGAGGTAAGAGCATCCAGCCTTGCGTGACCATACAAAGGTATGAAGTCACCAAATACCGTGCTGGCAGGCCATTATTCGCGTCGACTCATTTGAATAACTATTACAGCACATGTGCACTTGAGTCACAGTGCAATGTTGGACGACGTGGGAACCAGTATCACGTGGTCGAAATCCTTCTCCTGGCTTCAAATGTTGAATGTTGTCTGATGTTTCAATGTTCAGCCAAACATTCAACTCACCCGTTGTCGGCATTTGTATGTACATACATACATACTGGCACAATGCCAAGCCTCTCAAAGGGACTACATATCACAAACCGTCACGGGTGTCTCTGGCCGTTCAAACATTTCATGATTGGAATATTGTTTGCAGCACTTGAGTGCAGGCACGCCATCAGAGTACTCGGCAGAGCCACGTTTACCCAGGTCGGGAGGGAATTATATGTGGGGTCTGGACGTACATACAAGCAACTCTTTACAGTACATATGAGCACTTGTCCGAGGAAGTATTGATTAGTTCATGGACAAGTCTACACAGTAATATCGCTACGAAACATAGCCCCCCTCCAGCGCGCGTTTCAGTAACTGTCGCGAGTGCAGATGCTTGTTTACAAACCATGTGCCTTTATACCATTGTGTGTACGTAGTACATATAGCGCAACAATTCATTGCATATTAATTGCATGGACCTCGGAACCCCAAGGCCGCTTTCGGGCACCTCAAGTGCTCATCACATATGTAGTCTGGTGCTGGGGCTATGGTTGCCACACGTGACCGAGTTGCCACTCATTGATTGCACGTGCTCTTCACAACCCGCGCAACCTGCCTGGCTGCACATGTGCGTACATCAATTGATGTGCAGGTAATCGGCACTGCCTGGCACTGTCTGGTACTGGCCTGACACTGCCTGGTACTCGCCTCTCCATGGCCATGCAATTGCTTGTGGGGGCAGGAATTGTTTCATCTGCAGTGCTGCACCTGTGCCATGCAGCGCTCGGCCTGCAGCACAATCGGCGGGTTTTAGCTCGGAGGTAACAGCCGGAGTCTCGAACAAAACTCGCTGCAAACTCTACCGACAAGGTCACGGAGCAGATTGTCAGTGTATTAATTAATGGTTAGTAGCGCTTCTGTGTCAAACACTACAAATGTCGCCTTCCCCCGCCCTACTTTTGTCCCCGCCCTACTTTTATCTCCTCCCCTCCTCTAAAATACTTTTCATCTGACCAAACCCGCCCGTCCTATCTTGTCCTCGGAGAAAAAAAAAAGCTTTCCATACAGCCTGACCAACCAACCCCACGTTCGGTGCCTTGTGTTTGCTTTTGCTGCCTTTGCTGCCTTTGCTGCCTTTGCTGCTTTTGCCTGAGCCCCCCGCGTCGTACTTCAACCCACCCGCGTCGCGCGCCAAACTTGGGTGCTTGCTTGGTAACCACCACACCTCTTTGACTCAACCACATCTGCCTAGCCGATTCCCATCTGGCCTTTTCCCTCTTATTGCCCCCCTTCCATAAATAATCTACCTCTGTCCGCCACAAGCTTCATTTTTCAAACTTAGACCTCACCCATATTCGATCCTTAATCACTCACTCCCCACGAGCTCTATTACTTCTCACAAACTCCCCGCTACCCGTCGCCCGCCACGACGCCCACGCCCACGCCCACGCCCCCGTCTCCAAGCTCAAGCTCAAGCTCAAACTCAAGCTCAAAATCACACATCTACACAGCTCGCTATGGGCTCTACAACTGATTGCGACGACCGTCAACCCGAGCTCGACGCCGGTCTCAACACCAACGAAACCATGACGCTCAACAACTACATATTCCCTACCGACAGGCTCAGGAAGACGCTCTCTGATTCCGACAAAATTCCCCTCGTTCTTGTTTCTTGTGGCTCCTTCTCCCCACCCACGAATCTCCACCTTCGCATGTTCGAAGAGGCCGCCGATTATTGCGAATTCGAGACCAACTTTGAAGTCGTTGGTGGCTTCTTCAGTCCCGTCGGCGATGCATACAAGAAGGCAGGACTCGCGTCTGCCCACCACAGAATCAAGATGACGAGAATCGCAGTGCAAGACAGCTCTTCATGGATTGGCGTTGACCCGTGGGAGCCGCTGCACAAGGAATACCTGCCCACGGTAAAAGTGCTGGACCACTTTGACCATGAGCTAAACGAGGTCATGGGCGGCATCGAGACTCCATCGGGCGAAAAGAAGCGGATACAGGTTGCTCTGCTTGCCGGAGCTGACCTGATTCAGACCATGAGCACACCCGGTATGCTTCTTACCCCAATCCCTGCAGCATTCACTAACACAAGCTATAGGCCTGTGGACCAAAGAGGATCTGAACCGAATTCTGGGACACTACGGCGCCTTCATCCTCGAGCGTAGCGGGACCGACATTGGTATGCCGCACTCTCACCTCTCAACTACCATGTTCAAGACTGACATGTTACAGACGATGCGCTTCTCAGCCTTCAGCAGTTTAGGGATAACATCCGAGTCATCTCGCAGTTGATCCAAAACGATGTCTCTTCGACCAAGATCCGACTCTTCCGCAAGCGCGGCAAGAGCATTCGCTACTATATTCCCGACAAGGTCGTCGACTATATTTACGAGCATGATCTCTATGTGGACGATGAGAAGAAGCAGTCCGACAAGGGCAAAGGCCGGGCATCTGGTGACTCTACGCCATCCGGGTCATCCATAATTGCAGCTGCGTCCTGAAGAACGACCTCACTCGACATTCATCAGTTCGATTAACCTGCTCCGAGCCCTTGAACTCTGACTGCGCATCCAGCAAATGGCTATCCGCTCGCTAGTCACGCCTCTGCCCGCCGCGACACCAAATACGATTGTAGAATATCTAAAACATAAACTTGGCTTACAATGGGTGGGACTATTGAATCAATCTGGGGGGGCGGTACTGGTTACAGGTACCGCTTTGGGATACGCCTTCATTGGCATGTTTGTTGGCATCGTTGGGATTAGGTGGGCGGATTTGTGCGGATTCCTTTGAGATATGTCATGATACCACACACCCAATGCAACATTTTTGGGGGGTTTCTTATGCTGAAACCCTCAGCGACGACGGATGGAACTCAGACTCGCCACAATTTGAACTACGTGAGCTAATGTCATGAAGGAGGTGCTAGAGCTTGAGGCACGGTACGAATAACCCCTGCACGAGGCTGGCCATCGCTGTCACGCAACGTTACCTGGTCCATACGCCATTGCGATCGATAGCACAAAACATGGGAGGCGAGCTCCCATCAATAATCTATACATGAAGACTCTAGTCATTATTAATTCGTAGGCAAAATACCGTGGTCGTGAAGAAATCAGACAAAAATGTGGCTAAAATAGAGAACAAAACAAAACAACAGCGCAATAGAATTCGATTATAAAAACTCTGTACACAGTAAGACGTAGTACATGTGACATGTAAGCTCCTATGATTATAGATCTGGCTATTCCATTACTCTTATGAAATGATATTGCGCGGCTGTAGGGGTTTTGCGATGCGCTGGCGAATGAGGGGTTTACTTTTCGGCCACATAGATTTGTGGCTGCATCGGCCAACTCAACCGCCGACGACGATATTATCGCCATAGCAACAGGACGATCACCAAGACACCTCAACGCCCGGCCACGTAATTGTACATATCCTTATAATATTCATTACACAGTCACGTTTATTTCCCATTCAATTCTCGGCTCCGCATTTCTTTCCATTCCTTTCTTCGCCTTAATTACTACCTAATTGCCGGGCTCACATTCCATTCCCCGCACCTGCACCATGCCACGAGAGAGCGACGATCTAGACCGCGATCGACGGCGCCGCGAGCGTAGTGAGCGGAGGGGCTCGAGGACGGCTGGGGAAGAATCATCGCACGAGAGAGATAGGGAACACATTCGGGAGGAGAACCGCGAACGCAGACGGCGACGTGGACACCGCGCAACAGACTCGTCAGGCCATCTTCTCACGCCCCAACCGCGCGGCGCTGGATACCCCAGCGACTCTGACCGCGAGACGTCCACACGGCGCAAATCAGCACCTCGAACACGGCGCTCTACAGCGACACCCGGCACCAGCACACCTTCCACGAGTCGCAGCTCCGGCGCGCCATTGAGTCTCGATGCGATTACCAAGTTGGACAAGAGCCATCAGAAGAAGGCGGGCTGGTCAGGGTACGATTATGACGAGGACTACTTGAAGGAGGTTAGACGGAAGGAGGAGAAGCTCGAGAAGGAGAGATTGAAGGCGCTCAAGGAGGAGAAGAAGAGGGAACGGGAACGGAATAGGGCATATGAGAGTGAGGCTGCAATTGAAGAGGTCAGGATCAGGAGGGAGAAGAAGGAGAGGGATAGAAGAAAAGCTGCTGCAATTTCAGCTACGGATGATGAGAGAGCTAAGCGTAGATCGGCAAATACGGATGATGAACGAGGGAAACGAAGATCGGCGAGCAAGGATGATGAGAGAGCGAACAGAAGATCTGCAAGAGCAGACAATGAGAAGCAGAAGAAAACGACGATTCTGGCAAATATGGAGACTGAGCGAACCGAGGGAAAGGCCAAAAGATTATACGAAAAGCAACATCGGTCCGAAATGAAGCAGCGGAGGCTCGTCAGTGGACCTCTGGCTGAAGAGGGGGGCATCGACGATGATGAGTCGCAGTACATGATGGACAAGCGAGGCGGAGGTGGGAGTAGTGTCCCGAGTGACGACACAGAAGAGGAACTGGCTCGGAAGAAGAAGAAGAAACGGATATGCAAGTACAACTGTCGCCTTGGTCGACCTCAATGCTAACTAAATCTGCAGTGATTGGAATCGTAGCTTTTATTCTTGTCCTCGCCATCATCATACCCGTCGCTGTCTTACTATCGAAGAAGAGCAGTGATAAGACGGCCGCCTCCACCACATCGGCATCTAGCTCGGGTACCCCCTCTAACAGCAATCTCAACAATATTGACCCAGCTTCCATCCCCGACTCTGCTAAAGGCGGAATCCTTGATCCCTTTTCCTGGTACGACACCACCGACTTCAACGTCACCTACACGGCAGCAACAGTTGGTGGCCTCCCCATCATGGGTCTCAATTCGACGTGGGACGACGACGTCACAGCCAATTCGAACGTCCCCAATCTCCAGGATAGCTTCAAATATGGTACAATGCCAATTCGTGGTGTGAATGTCGGCGGCTGGCTCAATATAGAACCCTTCATCACGCCCTCTTTCTTCGAAAGCTACGGATCAAGCGATGGCATAGTCGACGAATACACTCTGGTCACCAAGCTCGGGGCCGCCAAGGCCAAATCAACGCTCGAGCAGCATTATGACACATTTGTTACCAAGCAGACATTCGCGGACATTCGCGCTGCCGGATTCGACCATGTACGCATACCGTTCGGATACTGGGCTGTCACCACCTACACTGGCGATCCCTACGTCAAACAGGTATCATGGCGATATCTTCTGCGAGGCATCGAATACGCACGCCAGAACGGCCTCCGGGTTAATCTCGATCTACACGGCGCACCCGGTTCGCAGAATGGCTGGAACCATTCCGGTCGACAAGGTGTAATCGGATGGTTGAACGGCACCGACGGCGATTTGAACGCACAACGCACCCTCGACATCCACCATCAACTCTCCGTCTTCTTCGCCCAGCCCCGGTACAAGAACATCATTACCCTGTACGGTATTCTCAACGAGCCTCGAATGGTCGACCTCAACACCAACGACGTTGTGGCGTGGACGCAGAAGGCTATAACACAGATACGCGCCGACAACATCACCGCCATCATCGTCTTTGGCGATGGTTTCCGCGGTCTCGATAACTGGCAAGGAGTATTCACCGGCCAGGACGGTCTCCTACTCGATGTGCACCAATATGTCATCTTCAACGTCGACCAACTGAGTCTCAAACACACTGATAAACTGAACTTTGCGTGCGCTGGATGGACAGCGCAAAGCAAAAGAAGCATGGATACGAGTACCGGTTTCGGTCCGACCATGTGCGGCGAATGGTCCCAAGCAGACACCGATTGCACGGAATACATCAACGACGTGAACATTGGCACGCGGTGGGAAGGCACCTACGACACAGGCAACGTATCGACTTCCATCACCGTGCCCCAGTGTCCCGGCGGCAAATCGTGCACGTGCGTTGGCGCCAATGCCGACCCCTCGAAGTACTCGGCCGCGTACAAGCAATGGCTGTACCAATTCGCTATCGCCCAAATGATCAGTTTTGAGGCCGGATGGGGCTGGTTCTACTGGACGTGGCAGACGGAGAAGGCTCCGCAGTGGAGTTACAAGGCCGGGATGGCAAGTGGGATACTTCCGGCGAAAACGTGGGATAGAAATTTTAATTGTTCGAGTACGCTGGATGATTATGGAAAGATGGGGCTGTCGGAAACGTACTGAGTAGATGGAGAAGGGGGGTGCAGGTAGGGAAACGGAAGTTGGGAGTTTGGGACAGTGGTCGGGTTGGGTGGGTGAGATGATTGCTTTGCTTTGCGTTTGCATTTGATATGAGCGCATATTCATGATAGGAAGACGACTTTGGTGGACTTTGGTCCTTTCACGTACTGATTTGCATTGCATTGCATATACCGGGGCGGGGCGTAACTTTATACAAACTTTGGCGGTTTCTGTGTGTGTGTGTGTGGACATGCATACAATAGCACATATGTACACGGGTAACTGTCTGTCTGTCGTTTTAGCACGTTATCGTTACTGCATCAGGAAGGATAGTTTGGGGTGGGGGGGGGGGGGGTTTCTTTCTTTTCATCTTGATCATTCAAGCCTTTTGATTTAATATCTTCACAGTAGACGTAAACATCAATATAAATAAATAAATAAATAAAAACTACTTGTCTGGTAGGGAAAACGAAACGTCTATGATAATTAATTATTAGTATTAGTAGTATTCTTCGTGCTTGTCTATAGTAAGTTTAAGTAGGATAGGCGGAAATAAGATCGATTAATCGATTGATTAATTAATCAATGAATCAATTAGAGAGGGTAGAGGAACCAATCATATATATATATACATCAATTAAGAATACAAATGGTAACAGAAAAACGGGTGAAGAAAAGCAAAGCGTTGATGCATCTACGAGGTGACGTGGTTGTAATGAATGATTTGCAGAGTGGTCGGCTTGGTCAGAGATGACTCAGCGCGTTTTCCAGATATGACGTCATGGCAAGGATTGAACTTTGAAGCTTTCGACTAGGTACTACGAGTTCGGCTCCATGACAAAAGTGTGGATGCCTTCACGTCAAGACGCAGAGTTTGTGTAACTTTTAATAATACATCTGGTGACATGCTGGCCTTGATTTATTGGATGAGATACGGCAAGGCGTGTGTGTGTGCCACAAATACTTCGTATTCGGGGCTGGTTCTCAAGCAGACAGGGGTGATGCAAACTTAGAATACGCCCCAATTCTACAATTCACAGTAGCACGTGAGTGGGTACAAGAGGATGCCTCGATTCTCGATAGCTGATGGACCTGCCACAACATCATCTTTCTCAGTCAGTCTTAATCGGCTCTAATCGGCTTTCTCAACCCCACCTCTGGATTAGGAAAGTCAACATGGTTCAACGACATGGTTTGTTTACCCTCGTACAACCACCACATGGTCAACTTAGAACTAATCGTTACCTAGGCATCGCAGTTCACGCGGGCTCCAACTTTGCGCGTCCGACATTCCGCCTTGTATCGTACCTTCGCACTCGTACCTCAGTCCAACGCACAACCGCCAGAGTAACCCTCATAATCATCGCAATCGGCCTCGTCGCTTGCGGTGTCTTTTGCTGTGGCGTAGGATTCGTCATGTGGAAGAACAATAGGAACAAGAAAAAGCGCGCCCGCAAGTTGGCCGAGTCGCAACCGTTTGTGCAACACCGTTACAGCGCCGTTCCAGACATGAATGCAGGCATATACACCAGCCAGGGCCATTTGCAGGAACTGCCCAATGATAACGAGTCGTTCCAGCTTGACGATGCTAGAATGAAGAATGAACTGCCGTCGGGGGGGAGCATGGCACATCACATTGATGGGTTTGCTGCGCCGGTATGTCCATAGAGGGTGATTAATGAGCGACGACTTGTATGGTAGCTGATTGTTTGTAGCCTCGAGCTAATACGCGACCTGTCGAAATGCCCGCCTCACCCGAAGTCTACCAGCTGCCTACGTGGAAGTCGTCAAGATGATGACAGTTCGTCCAAACGCGGCAAGACGAGGATCGGACCATTTATAACTAGACCTGGATCTTGCGCATTGCGCCATCGGACTGGGAGGTACATTACATACCTATAAATAAAAAGAGTACCACGAAAAAACTCTTTTCGGCTTAAACAAATTGGATCTGCACAGGGAGAGTATCGAGAGTTACGGAAGCTTTGATGACGATGCTCACAAGTACACAAATCTACCATAGTTAATGAGACTGCACGATTATGGTCTTTTTTTTTGATAACCGACTGGCAACTACAAATCCACAGTCAGGTCTCCGAAATCCGCCCCTTGTATGCACTGAAAAAGGACGCTTCTCCGGCTCGGAACCAACCGAATATCCGTTGTTTTGCTGCTGCTTACCACCCAGCATGGTGGAATACTATCGATCGGCGTACGCGATTTTTGCGAGATGCTCCTTACACACCCTGACCTCATAGTCTCTCTATCGGCCCGGACTCCGGTAGCAAGGTTTCTAGAGGCGATGATTTCGGTCAACAGGGTTCGATACACGCCGAACATACAGAGTACCTTCTGTCCAAGTCGCCCAATTGTTCCGCACACACCAGTAGGGTCTGCCCCTGTTTGGATCATGATAATTTAGGGGCGCTATTTCGACTCGTCATAGTGTTCATGAGCCACATCCGAACGTCATGGACATTAAGCCCCTGTACGTGTATATCACGACGCGTGAGTCGCGTACGGACTCTACTCTTTTCAAATTTCTGGAGGGTATTCTGGTCTAGGAGGGGTTCAAGTCTATCTTGAAGGGCCTTGATGAGAATCATGGTGAAGATAACAGTCATCGCTATAACGAGGAATCCAGCGAGCACCCCAGCTAAGATTGCTGTGAGTATCACAGCGAGTAGAGTAAGATCTGCATGCTCAAGATAGCGGCTTCGGGGACGTGTCTCGTTCATTTCCTTCAGCTCACTTCAGTTTAAGGTAGAAACCTCAATATCTAGTGTGCAGCGGGACTAACATGTCATGCGAACGCCCCTACTCAATGACCCCGTCTCCCATATGATTGGCTTCGTGTCGGTCCGTTCGAGACGCGAGGTGAGGATGTTTTGCATAACACCGTTCGCTTGGGTAAGATATCTCCGACTTCATTTATGTATCAGCCAATCAGAAATCCCCGAGCATGTAATTCCAGAGTCTATTCGGACTCAAGTCCTTTTCCAGACATCATTAGCTAGAGATACCATGGTCTCACCTTAAAATGTACCATGTCACGCTGAACTTGCCTCCAGGTGTGTCGTTTTCGCACATGAGGTTTGTCGCGGGACCTTCCCTTTTGTGCCTAGTCCCTCCGCATTCTGGTGCCTACCTATAACCAAGCTAACCTTAAAAGGAGCAAAGTACAAGCGGAGTATATTAAAATGACTCCTCAATGTATTGGTACAGAGTCACGCGATGGTGATGTTTAGTTATGTATAAGAATCCACGGACTTTCCTCGCGTTTGCGGACTACAAGTTTGTTTCTCTTCATGACAACATTGATTAGAAGAAACAACCTTTAGATGTTTCTTACAATGCTCGTTACCACCCTTCTTCTCCCTGTTTCGACTCTCATTTCGTTACTACCTCCTCTCACCAATGCCATTCCCTCTGGTCCACGCCTCGACAAGCGCGCTGACCTCGACACATGGATAGCTGCTCAAACCCCCATCTCCCTTTCCGGCATCCTCGCAAACTTTGGGCCTTCGGGCATGAAGGCCTATGGGGCGTCCACAGGTATTCTGCTAGCCAGCCCGTCGAAAACCAATCCTGACTGTACGCACTAATGTCCCATCTCCTATTATCCAGTATCAATAGCTAAAGCAGGTAGATTTCTATACCTGGACCCGCGACTCCGCCCTCGTTTTCAAGACCCTGGTAGATCAATTTATCAGCACGGGAGACACTGATCTTCAACTCCAGATTGACGACTACATATCTGCCCAGGCCAAATTGCAAACCGTGTCTAACCCCTCTGGCTCCCTCTCCAATGGCGCCGGCCTCGCAGAACCCAAGTATATGCCCACCGGTTCCGCCTTTACAGGAGACTGGGGACGCCCTCAACGCGATGGACCCGCATTGAGATCCACTGCACTTATAGCGTACGGTAAATGGCTGATCAACAACGGCTATACTGCCGCGGCTACCAACATCGTCTGGCCTGTTGTGCAGAACGACCTCCAATATGTCGGGCAATACTGGAACCAAACCGGGTTCGACCTCTGGGAAGAAGTAAACGGCTCGTCCTTTTTCACCACGGCTGCTCAACACCGCGCTCTCGTCGAAGGGAGCTCCTTCGCCGCCTCCATTGGACAAACATGTTCCAACTGTGACTCACAAGCTCCTCAGATCCGCTGTTTCCTGCAGCAGTACTGGAATGGACAATATATCGTATCTAATATCAACACTAATACTGGGAGGAGCGGCAAGGACGCAAATTCTTGTCTCGCGAGCATACATACGTTTGATCCGGAAGCGGGGTGTGATGATGCAACGTTCCAGCCTTGTTCTCCGAAAATGCTAGCGAACCATAAAGCTCTTACTGACTCATTCCGGTCTGTATATGCAATCAACGCGGGGATTGCGGCTAGTTCGGCCGTTGCTGTTGGACGTTATTTAGAAGATGTGTACTACAACGGTAAGAACATCCCCCCTACCAACACCTCGACGAGGATATTGCAACGCTAAACCAATATCCACAGGCAATCCGTGGTATCTCACTACCCTCTGCGCAGCCGAACAACTCTACTCCGCACTCTACCAATTCAACACAGCAGGTTCCATTACCATCACTTCAACGTCCCTCTCGTTCTGGCAGGCCATCTACGCCAGCGCCGCAACCGGAACTTACGCATCCTCATCCTCGACCTACACATCACTGACCTCAGCACTGAAGACCTACGCCGACGGTTATGTTGCCATTGTACAAAAGTACACACCCGCATCTGGCGCCCTCGCAGAACAATTCGACAAAAGCACGGGCACGCCACTGTCGGCCGTTGACCTCACATGGTCATACGCCTCCTTCCTCACCATGGCCGCTGCACGAAACAACGTCCTTCCCGCATCATGGGGTGCCGCGACCGCGAGCACTATCCCATCGACGTGCTCGGCCTCCTCTGCCACAGGCTCGTACACTGCAGCGACAAACACGGCATGGCCTTCCTTCCCCTGTACCACCGTCTCCACCGTGCAGCTCACATTCAACGTCCTCGCTACCACTTCCTCTGGCCAGAACGTGTATGTGGTAGGAAGCATTGCGGAGCTGGGTACCTGGAATCCGACGAATGCGATCAAGCTTGGCGCGGACATGTACACCGATGGCACGCCGCTGTGGTATGGCAGCGTGAAGGTTGCCGCGGGGACAGCATTCGAGTACAAGTACTTGCGGAAGGAGAGCGACGGGAGTGTGACCTGGGAGAGCGATCCGAATAGGAGCTTTACGGTGCCGACGTCTTGCAGGAAGGATGCGAGTGTCAGTGACAACTGGAGATGATAGATGTATGTCTTTTAGGGGGGCAGGGAGGGAGGGAGGTAGGGTTAACAGCTCGCCATTTTGTCGGAGGAGTAATTTTCCAAATCACAGAAAGAATACGGTCAGTGTCAGTGTCAGTAGTTGATTTCAACACAACGCCAGAATGGCACACGTCGCTGAGAGAAGAAGAAGAAGAAGAAGAAGAAGAAGACGAAGAAGAAGCAGTTGGTTGTTCCAATCTTGGGCTACGAGGGGGGGGGGAACTACATAAGATGGAGACCATCACGTAGGCTACTTTGGTTGGCCCCGGTATGGCACAATCAGCATAGATTCGTGCAATAGATATAGCCCCAATATGCCATGTATACTGTGTTGCGGAGCAAAAGGTAAATCTTCTACTTCCTTTGAATAGATAAGGCTATATATATATATATATATGCCGTCACGTATTGTCTTCTAGCTCTCTCTCTCTCTCTTCTAATGAAATCAAATCCATGCCTTGAGCGTTCACTCCCCCACCATCTCTTCCCCTCCCCCAACCCCCCTGAAGATGTCGATACCGTTCGTACCATAATTCAAGGGCGCGTTGAAGTTGGCGAGTGCATCCTTTTTTCCGATCACGCACTCCTACGGCGGCATGATTGGCACACGTCGGCTGGAGTTAACCAATCCGGTTACAGTGGTTCTTGTCATTCATTTATTTATTGTCCCAATATAGCAAGCGCATTTTGTAATCTTCCACCCTCAACCTCAGCCTCGTCAACATCAACACTATTCTTCGCATGTGGTTTCTCTCTCTCTCTCTCTCTCTCTCTCTCTCTCTACGTATTACTTTACCTGCACCAACACACCCCCCGGAGCCTATCGGGAGGGGTATACACGAGGACCAGAGATCTAGAAACCAAAAGGCCTAGTATCTGGTAAGTTCAGTTTCTCGTTGAAATGTGGGCCGTGTTCATCATTCTCGTAGTATCCTGGTCCTAGGCTTCTGAATTCAAGCTCGTGTAAGTTTGTGTCTCCTCTTCAGACTGTCCGCGTCCTTTCGATCACTTCCTAATTCTTGAAGCCTCAACACCGTACAAACATTGAGCATCGACGTATATAACGAAGTTCGAGCTCTCCTCGCAAACATGGCTGGTGATTGCATCAATTCTACCAAGTTGAGGCAAATAAACCGCCCAAGCAAGATTAAAATTAAAGATTGTCGCCTATGCACGTGCTATTTCTGCCGTTTGATCTCGTCCGGACTTGCAGCGGCTGCAGACCCTACAACGAGTCCCTTGTTATTCCTCGATCCTCCTGGGTCGCATTCTGTAATCCAAGTATTTGGAGAATTTCACGATTGGAAACAAAATTCTTACCAGATTTATTGGGCAGCTCAGAGTACGGTGACTACATCAAAGACTATACGGTATGAAAATATTAACGCCACCAGTCGATCATTCAAAACATATCTTCGAGCCTTCATCTTTCTACCTAGATCTTCCCTCGAGCGTCGTCACAAGTATGTCACTGTCGTCACGTTTTAGTGGACCAGTCGGATTGGAAATTGGCTCGCGTCCAGATGTTGCAGAGCACAGCGGATCTCACCACTGTATAGCTCGTGTACGGAGTTGGTTAGAAACCTGTAAACGTGATCACCCGGAGTGCTCTTTCGTCTCGCCGAGCCCTGACTCTACATCCTTCCTTCCAAAGCGCATTGTTGATGTCGGCGATGGGAACTCCTTGCCGCGACTTTGTTCTTCCTCTACCATCACTACTCAAAACCGTTCATACATTGCTCTAAGTCATTGCTGGGGCTCCATCCAGACCTACACAACCGAAAAGCGCACGATTGGAGATCGAATGCGAAGCATGCCTTGGAACGAGATTCCAAAGACCTTCATGGATGCTATCTTTGTCGCCCGGTCCCTTGGAATTCGATTCCTGTGGATCGATTCTTTATGTATCATACAAGATGACATGGATGACTGGACCGAGGAATCGTCAAAAATGTCCTACATATACGCACAGGCAACCCTGACCATTGCAGCTGCTGCCGCTCGAGATGATACAGAAGGTTTCATTGCGCAGCGGAATTTTGGCGCCACTGTGTCCGTCTTAGGAAGAGGCCATCCTCTGCGATTTCGCCAAGCGATCCACGATAACCTCGCCAGCATCGGGCCTCTCGTTCAGCGTGCGTGGGTGTTCCAAGAACGTCTACTCTCACGACGCGTCCTGTTCTACGAGGAACATGAAATGGTATGGGAATGCAGAAGGGCAAAACAGTGCGAGTGTGGATCCTGGTTGCCCCACGATACATATCGAGTCCAAAACTCGAGCTATGCCAATTCCCCTGGCCGAAGCGACACGTTGGTCGCCTCGCCTCTCACAGCATACAAATTCACACAGACTGATCAAAAGAGGCGAGATGCATATGCTTGGTGGCACTTGTCGGTGGTACCCCAGTACACAAGACTCCAGATCACAAAAACCACGGATCGATTCCCCGCTCTGTCTGGACTAGCAACTGCTTTCAGGCATAGAATACAGGACACATATATGGCCGGTCTCTGGCTCAGACACATCATCAGGGGTCTTTTGTGGAGGCCAGTTTCAACTGGTACACTTCCGGGGGTCTATCTTGCTCCATCGTGGTCGTGGGCATCACTGAACGGTCCCATCAACTATGAGTCCAGATATCTTGAGGGGATCGAATTGGCTGAATTCATTGGTTGTCAAGTAGACAACGCAACTGTGGATAGTACAGGTGGAGTTTCGTATGGCGAGCTATCCCTGAGATGTCCTGTCCTAGATATTCAGTGCACTTCGACCGGCAATTACAGTAGCTATGGATACATCAACGCGCATACGACCAGGCATGTAGATGCACATATATGTCTCGATACGCCCTCAATGCCTCTGGATGTCCTCACCGCCGATGGCTGGAAGAGGACGTGTGTACGTTCCAACACGTTCGTCACTTTGGATAGCCGTTGTACACTTTATCTGTCGGCGTTGAAGAAATTTGGCCCTTTCAGAGTAATGTGCAAAGGAATTGTACTGGGCCTCTCATCTTCAAGACAGGGTGCCTTTGAAAGAGTAGGGTATTGGATGGGTGATGATATTAGGAGTTTGCCGGGCGCTTGTATCAGGGACATCACGATTGTTTAAATCAAACAATAGAGATTGGCCTGATTGGTGATACATCCCGATCTGGTTCGTATACGCTCCACACCTCTCCTGTATACAAGTTCTATCTGAAACCCATAATCCGCTCGTGCAAGCTTCCTGTCGGCCTACACTTACCCAACCTGCAGAAGTGCAGGATACATGACACCGTTGGTAGTCACTCGCACCTCGTACGAAACCATACTCGTTCATCCTGTTGACTGAACCCCACAAGGCCCATGAAATAACTTCCTTCGACCCGTCAATTTTCCCCTCCCTCATCGCGTCTCTTCATCTCCATTCCCCGCAGCCTGAAAATCCCAAACCCACTCTTCTCCTCGGCCCACTTTGCAAGGTCAATATCCACATACCCCCTATCTGCGAAGCCCCTCTTCACGAAGAAGCCATGTGCCTCGGGCTCGGACGCTAACATCAGTGGCACACCAGCCTCCTCCGCCTTCGAAATGGCCAGTTGAAGCAGGCGGGACCCAAGACCGTGGCGTCGGTGGGACGGGGCGATGTAGATGTGTGTCAACTCTGAAGTGCGTCAGCCCCCGGAAGTACACGAGAGTAACGAAAGAAAAGAAAAGAAAAGAAAAGAAAAGAAAAGAAAAGAAAAAGACGTTCGTCGAACACGCATGATGAGACGGAGGAATACAGAAAGACAGACCTAAACGGTCGAGACTCAAAGGCACAGCAAGCGCTTCGACAGCATCCATGACGGCGGCGAAAACGGCATCGTTCATGAACCCTGGCGCCGTCCTCCCTCCCGGCTTCCCACCACCCTCCTCACCATGCCCTCCCCCTTTTCCATCCCCCCTACCCACCCTCGTCAACACCAAATGTCCCACCATCTCGCCATCCTCGCCTCCCCCAACAACCACCTTCCACCGTCCACTCGCCTCGTTTTCGAAATTCGCCTCTATGCTCTTCGTATAGTGCTCCTTCTGAGCTGCAAGATTCGGCCAGTCCTTGACCAGGACGCGGTTGATGGTGAGTCCGAGTTTCGAGTCTTGCACGAACTGGGCGAGGGTGGGGAGGGAGGAGTGGAGGAGTGGGTGGATGGAGTATTCTTCTTCTTCTTCCACGGGGGTCTGCTGCATGATGGATTGGTCGGCGGATGTGGTGGTGGTGGTGGTGGTGGTGGTGGTGGTCGACATGAGTAGTGATGATTATGCTGAGGACTGGGTCTGGCGTCGAGTACGGTGATGTGGGAAGTCTTGATCGATATTGCTGTTTGGTTGGTTGGTTGGTTGGTTGTGCCAGGCAACTCTAAGTGGTAGTGTATCTATTCCATCTTATATTATATAATTACTCGAGGGAAATTTAGGCATCACAAATGTGCTTCTGCATCGACGCCAATCGCAGCTACGGATGACGCGAACCTCGATTGCTGAATAGGCAGAAGGAAACTATTACGACTGCTTACTTTCCATGTCGCCAAGCTGGAGGGTTTGGCAGCAATGCAGAGAGAGAGAGAGAGAGGGAGTACGACGAGGAAGCGTGCGCGTCTTGAGCAGACAGGCAGATATGTACTGTACGTTGATGCAGGGCGTGCATTTCTAACAATCGTCGATTTTGAAGTTGCATACCTGAGGAGGATGTATCCGTCCGGGATGGACTGTTGGAGGCAATCAATATCAGGCGAATCAAGTTTGATTGAGAGTGTAAAGGATTGCCGTGTTGAAATGCATATCTTACTCCCAATTCTTGTTGTTGCCTGTTCTTTTGCGCTCGAGACTTCATGTCCGCATGATTCGCTTCGAGACTCGAGGTGCGTTACATGGTCAGGATTGCGTATGTACTCGGCAGTCTGCAGGCATGGAGCAGTAATTGTACATTTAAATGTCTGCGAATTAATGGCGAGATGAACAAGGTCGAAAGACAGTTGTAAAAGGCCCATATGGGATGAAATTTGACGCAAAGAAATAAGGACGCCTGGTCCAGTGCAAATCCGACTCTTTCTCTCTATCAGCGCTCAACACCTGATCGATATACACACAAATTTCAGGCGCCCATCCCATCCCCATCTTCCCCAGCTTATAAACTCAATTCAACACCTTAAACCGTCTTCTTCCACTGCGTGTAAACTCCCAACAGCGAACTAACCGTACCGGCAAGGCCCACAAATCCATCGTCCAACTTGGCCCAGCCAAGCGCCGCAGTTGGAATGGCGATGTCGCAAAGATCGCTCGCGAGCTGGATCTTGAGCGCATTGGCATCACGGTCAAGCTTCTTCTTCTCTACGACGCCCTCGCCGTCCTTTTCGGAGATGGCCGTGGCGCGCTCGCGCAGCCGGTATAGGGAGTAAATGGAGGAGATGATGCTGCAGCTGATGCCGGTGAACCAGGCCCGGTACGCTTCGCGCAGCAGCTGCTGCGAGGAGGAGAACTTGTGGATGGATGTTGCGTCGAGCTACAATCCATATCGTCAGCCATTTGTCTCCTTTTCAACTTTCCCGTGCACGTTCTATCATGACTCTCATCCCCTGACCGCGGGTACACATACCACAGTAGCGTTATCCAGCAGCATATACGCCGCATAACCCAGCTGCCGTCCAATCGCCGTGTACCTGATTACGGGGTCCAGCGTCTTCGCATCACTCGCGACGGCCGCAGCCTTAAAGTGCTCGACGAACTTGCCCACGCGCATCAGCTTGCGCGTCAGGCCGAATTGCTTCTTGGTCGTTTCGAACGGTGAGATGCTCGATTGCGCATGGTTGGTGCGATATAGATACCAGGCGAGGAAACGGGAGAAGTATTGAAGGGTTCGGAGGACTTTATCGCGGCCGACTGCGTGAGGGGGTTAGTTGGGGTCGAGTGCATGAGAGGGGGAGACAGAGGGCAGACGAGGATTGGGAGGAAGAGGAAGGGCGATATAATAGTAGAGAGGCTAGAGTTAGAGATGGAGATGGAAACGGAGAAGCAACAGGACATACCTGTCGTCGCGACAAACTTCAAGTAATGCGACACCGTCGGGTGGTAGATCAAAGCGTCGGCAACCATGATGTCTACTTCGTTGACGCCGGTTGCTAGACTGAGTATATATCGAGAGGGAGAGCGATCCAGGATCTATTGCGAAAAGTATCTCAGAAAGCTGTCGCTTGCCGGTGAGTAATTATGGGAGACAATAAGTTGAAGTTGGTTGATGCGGCGTTTGATGTGGTCGGTCCGGGGAAGCTTGTGATACTGAGGGCACGTCAAAGCCGGGAACGATTTGACGACCTCGGCAAAAGAACAGTGTCACGAGGTTCGTGTCCCTCATTTGAATGTGAACGTGATTGCCACTAACATGCTTGAAGATATATATGATTTGCAATTCAAATATATTGTTGACCAAGTCCCGTCGAAATGTAGACGCCTTAGATGCCTAGTATATAATACAAACGTATGTTCTGTTGTTTTTGCCTGCCCCATCCAAACCCAAGGAAGGCCCCACATTCGATATATAAGACGCCATACCCAGCCAGCCAGACCAAACTACACCTTGTAGAAGCAGAAAGCATGATAGAAATCCGCCGCGTCCAACTCCTCTTCTGTGACGTTCAATCGCCCAGTCGCAGCATCCCGAACCTTCATTCTCACACTCAATGGTCCAAGTTCAGGGTCGTCCTTCTGCTCGTCCCAAACCTCCCTGAACGGCTTACGGTATTGCAGTTCGAGATTGTAGTCTTCAGCCAAAGCACGGAAGGCTTCCCAGGGAACGACATATTCCGGGACCTCTGCAACAGCCTCTTCCAGGAAGTAGAAGTATTTCCAGCCAAATGGCGGACGGAACGCGCCGTCTGCCGGAGTTTTGCCAGGAAATTTGACTCGGTAGATGCTGTTTCCCCACTGGAATCCTTCGTCCTCTATCTCGCCATCTTCCTGTATGTCGCCGTCTGCCTTTTGCTTGCCCTTTCCTTTGTCCGCGTCTCCACCATTCTTGCCTCCATCAGCTGGACCGACATTTTTGGGCCTCGGGCTCTCGCATGGCTTCTCTGGATCCCAATCGTCTTCGTCGTCGCTCGGAAAAGTTGGGAGATCATCGTCATCGTCGGCGATTCCATTCGTGTTGCTCACTCCGTTTCCGTTGGCTTTGTGATGTTCAATGACCTTGGCCGACAGGACGTCCGAATTTGGTATGACTCCGATGAACCGACCGCCCTTTTTAAGGGCACCTGCGACATTTCGCAGCATGCCTCGCGCCTTTGCTTCGCTCTCGAATGCGTAGTGCATGCAAAACATCATGGTTACCATGTCCCAGCCTCCGCCTCCCCATCTCTGGCTAATTGCATTACCTGGGCCGACGTTGGCATCAATGCCAATTTGCTTGATTATGTCGATATCGCCCATCCACTCCCCGAAGCAATCCTTGGTGTAAAATTCGGCGTGAAAGATGCGTGGGCCACGTCTGTTTTGGCTTCTCATTTTGATGTACCGGTCCCCAGCATTTTTTATTGAAACTTCGGCGGGATCTGCACCAACGTAGAGTTCAACCTTTCTTGAAGCCTGCCATTTCTGAAGATCTCCACCCTTTCCACACCCCATGTCGAGGATTTTGAGGCCTCCTTCGGTGCCGATGAACTTCTGAATGATGGATGATTTGACCCAGTTGTTGAAGCTTCGTAAGCCTGAGATCTTGCTTTCATTCTGACGGAAATCGCGGCCCCGTTCGGGTACCATGTTGTAATGTTGTTTGACAAGATCGTGAACACCTCGATCAGCTGCTTGCTGCTTACTGTGTTTTTCGGCCTCCTGCTCGCGTTGGAGTTGGCGTTGTCGATAAGCATCGCGGTCAGCGGTCGATAGGCGAGCACTCGCGCCGGGGCGCTTTCGCTGTCGAGGCGGGGATCGCGACGGTGATCGTGAAGGTGAGCGGGTGCGCTTCTTGCCCGCGGCCGGTTCGGGACCTGCCATTGGGGCAGTGGAGCTATACGATCGAGATGAAGTGATCGGGATTCGAGCGCAGGCGGTGTACTGTGAGTATGGTATGTTCCTTTCGACTCGGCGTGTGATTTCTTCGAGACGTTGTATTGTTGAAAGAGGCAAGTAAAGCTGGAGATGTGTGATGTGTGAGAACAGAAGGCCAAAGAGCTTGGGACAAGGGTTCTTGCCGATCTTAGTGCACCAAGCCCGGAGTTTGGCCGACCCCCGACGCATCGCAGCTTCTGGAGCTGCGGAGCCTCACGTCAACAACATCACAACCGCTTTGCAAAGGTGCTTTTCTCTTAAACACCATCTCCCTCTACCAACCTCAATTTCCGCAAATATGGGCGACATTCTGTTCGCCAAGTACCCCGACCTCCAGCTATCACAGCACATTTTCCAGCTCACCAATCCCGCGGCCACCAAAACCACCAAACAAGCTTCGCTCAAGACGCTTCGAGATGCCATCAGCGAGCACAAGATGGCACCTCTCTACCGGTATCTCGCCCATCCGGTAGATGGCGTTCTCAACTCTCCCGGCGAGGGCTCTTCACAGCTGCCTACCGGCCACCGAAGACCATCAAGTGCCGCAAACCTCCTCGCCACCAAGAATCCCACCTTGGAGGTGCCGCTATCGTGGGATGAGAAGCTGTATGAGAGTCTGAAGGCGGAGAACGAGAAGGAGCTCGAGATCATCCAGAAAGAGGAGGATGAGGCGGCGGAGAAGGCGGGAGAGACGGAGGTGCAGGCTGCACGAGGCAAGCGGGCCGAGCTCTATACCCGCATCGGAGACAAGGTAGGACACTCAATACTTGTAAGATGTAGACTCTGGCTTACCATGACGGACAGGAAAAAGCCATCGCGAGCTTCGAGGCCGTGTTCGAGAAGACTGGCATTCTAGGCACCAAAATCGATCTCGTCCTCGCAATAATACGAATTGGTCTCTTCTTTGGCGACAAAATACTGGTAAAGAAGACGGTCGAGCGAGCGAGTGTTCTCGTGGACAGTGGCGGTGACTGGGATCGTCGCAACCGTCTCAAGGCATACCAAGGTCTACATCTGCTGACGATTCGATCGCACGCCCTGGCCGCTCCCCTTCTCCTCGATAGTTTGTCCACATTCACGAGCTACGAGCTGTGCAACTACTCGTCTCTCGTCATCTATGCCATTCTAGCAGGGTCCGTCTCTCTGAAACGGGTAGATTTCAAGTCAAAGGTTGTCGATGCACCGGAAATCAAGGCCATCGTGGGCGATGCGGAGGACAAGCTTGCAGCCATTACAGGGCAGACTTCGGCCGGACCCGCTGCAGGCGACGAGGAAATGGCGGATGCTTCTACCTCTACCGCGACGCCTACATCAGCTGCTGTGAACTTGACGACTCTGGGTGTACAGCAAGACGCCGAGGTGGCAATAGACTTTTCACCACTGGCCAAGCTGGTCAAGAGTCTGTACGAGGGCGATTACAAGAACTTCTTTGGCGCCCTGTCCGAGGTGGAGCTCAACTTTCTCAGCCAGGACCGCTATCTCCACGAGCACAAGGGGTGGTATGTCCGCGAGATGCGTCTGCGAGGCTACCAACAGCTTCTGCAGTCGTATCGCGTCGTTGGCCTGCCGAGCATGGCGGCAGACTTTGGAGTCACGATTGACTACCTGGACCGGTATGTTCACAGATGGAAGAGCAGTTCACATGATTTCTGACACCTTTTAGGGACCTCGCCAAGTTCATCGCCGCAGACCGGATACCGTGCACGATTGACCGCGTGAAGGGCATCATTGAGACGAACCGGCCCGATGACAAGAACAAGCAATACGCGGACGTGGTGAAGCAGGGCGATCAGCTGATCACGAAGCTGCAGAAGTATGGACAATCTGTCAGGCTACGGGGCAGCGAGCGTGGTTGAGACAGAGAGAGGGGGGGTACAGTCTTGTAACTGTGTAGCGATAGATTACTTATAAGAGAAGAGAATAGGGCAGCATCTGCCTGAATGATAGGCGGACAGCCCATTGAAATGCGACTTTGCAATTGATCTGGTGCATATTTGCCTCTTGAGTGTATTCATGCATTCATGTCTCACCTGGACAGTATTAAGGCCTAATTAGTTAATTATCTAACTAGCTGGATGCGGTGTCACTCGCTGACCATGATGGAATCACGGCCATTTGTTGGCTGCCGAGTGGGCGAGCGAGCACGGAGCTTTGTGCGATTCCCTTTGGTTTTTTTTTGTAGGAGACGCTTGATCCCTCGTCCATCCCGAATCAATTGTTATCCCTATGATATTATATCATCATCAATAATCATATCAATCGCACCCTCCCCTGAGCATTCCAATTTCGTACCCCTCCCTCGTCTCCCTTGTTCGCCACGCCTGAGCTGTGGGTGGGTGGCACGTAGGCGAGCAGCTGCCAATAAGCTCTATTATTACTGTACCTGTTGTTATACGGTTCATCAGTTCGCCCGCCTCCAAAACATGTGGCCGTCATCGGCTCGTCGGTGTCACTCACATTCACCTGTCAATCTGGTCAGGTTATGGCTTGCCCCAGCGCCGACAAACACTACGCGCCGGGCTATCATCACAAGGCCTGATGTGGGCGCCAGAGGTATTTGATCCCTACCGCATCGTCTTCCTGCCCAAGTCACGTCTGCTTGCTCGCTGTAAGCTGTTCGCTGTCTGCTATTCACTGTCCGCTGTCCGCTGTCCGCTATCCGCTATCCACTGTCCGCTGCCCACTGCCCATTGCCCACTGCCCACTGTCCACTGTCTGCCACTGTCTGCCACTGTCTGCTGTCTGATCATCCCCATCGCCATAGTGGGGCATTCACGCGCGCGTGCATCAAGTCGGAAAAATATTGCCTCAACACCACGACCCTGCAAAGAGCAATTGCATTGTTTGGGATTTACCGAAACCGCCCTTCTCTACTTTATACTAGATTCTCTCACTCACCCGTTGTGCTCATCTAGTTTCATACCAGCCATCCCATCACCGCCACGCCATGTCGACCTCACAACCCCGCCGCGCGCTCAACATCGACAACATCAACCCTCACGTAAAGGCTGCTCAGTATGCCGTCCGTGGAGAGCTCGCCGTCCGCTCCGAGGAATACCGAGCAACCCTAGCAAGCGGCGAGGCTAAGAATCTGCCCTTTGACACAGTCATCGCAGCCAACATCGGCAACCCCCAACAGCTCGATCAGAAGCCTATTACCTTCTTCCGTCAGGTCGCCAGTCTGCTCGAGAACCCTCTGCTTCTAGAGCACGAAGATGTTCTTATCAACAGCCTCGGATACAAGTCAGACGTTGTCGCCCGGGCCAAGTGGTTGCTGGACGAGGTCAAGAGCGTGGGAGCATACAGCCAGAGCCAGGGTGCACCAGGCATCCGGGAGAGCGTAGCAAAGTTCATTGAGCGTATGTCTAGCATATTCATCCAGCTACTGAATTTGCTAATCCTTCCTAGGACGTGACGGCTATGCCGCGAGCGCCAAAGATATCTATCTTAGCAATGGCGCATCCTCCGGCGTGAACACACTTCTTCACGTCATTGCCGCAAAGCCTGAGACCGGCATCCTCGTCCCAATTCCCCAGTATCCTCTCTACACCGCCACTCTCTCAGTACTCGACACTCGGTGTGTGCCGTATTACTTGGACGAAAGCAAGAACTGGGGAACGAACCTGAAGGCTATCCAGGAGGCATATGACACGGCCATCTCCGAGGGAACTGATGTCAAGGCGATTGTTATCATCAATCCCGGCAATCCCACCGGCGCGAGTTTGTCTGCGGCCGATATCAAAGCGGTCCTCAAATTTGCTGCCGAGAAAAGCTTGGTCGTAATCGCGGATGAGGTCTACCAGACCAACGTCTTCATTGGCGAGTTCATTTCATTCAAAAAGGCCCTCCGAGACCTGCAGAAGGAGAGCCCTGGAAAATATGACTCTCTCGAACTGGCGTCGCTTCACAGCATTTCCAAGGGCATGGTCGGCGAGTGCGGACACCGTGGTGGATACTTCGAGCTCGTCAGCTTCGACCCAGAGGTTGCCGCCGAGATCTACAAGTTCATCAGCATTCAACTCTGCCCGCCTGTCGTGGGTCAGTGCATTGTCGAGCTCATGGTCAACCCACCCAAGGAGGGTGAACCGAGTTACGAGCTCTACCACCAGGAATACACTGGGATTTTTGAGGGTCTAAAGAAGCGAGCGTATGCGCTGTATGAGACGTTCAAGCAGATGGAGGGTGTAGAAATACAGGAGCCTCAGGTATGTTTCCGTGCATCTCCATTCATACACCTTTCCTAATATATAACAGGGCTCCATGTACCTCTTCCCAACCATTACCCTGCCTGAAAAGGCCATTGAGCAGGCCAAGAAGGAGAACCGCAAGCCCGATGAGTTTTACTGCTTCCGCCTACTGGATGCAACGGGTGTCTGTGTCGTTCCCGGCTCCGGTTTTGGCCAGAAGGAGGGCACATTGCACTTCCGGACTACCTTCCTCGCGCCCGGCACGGACTGGACGGGACGGATTGTCAAGTTCCACAAGAGCTTCATGGACGAATTCAGGGCGTAAAAGGGCCATGAAAACCAGAACGCAAGGCACCGATTATGCATGGGGATATTAACTGGACCTGAACTGGATCCGGATTTGAACTATTCGTGATCAACATCCGGATATCATCTGAATCTACCGATATGGTATATGCGATTGTTTGGCATTCGAGAAATTTCTTTGCAACCGTATTTCTTACTATATCGACGTAGATTGAATCTCAACTTTCACCCCTTTCCACCCCACCATGTTCACAACCTCTTTTGCATCACCACCAACAACAACTTTGCTCTGCTCTGCTCTGCTCTGCGCTCACAACATGCCCACTCGTTCGGCCCGTACCCTGTTCCGACGTGCAGAAATGACGGTCTTGCCTAACGGCAAGAAGCCATCCAGGCCGCTCCAGATGCTTGAATATCTGCCGGAAGACGCGCTAACGGCGTAGCCCTGTCAACCGGTGCAAACTAAGAGCCAACTACCCCACCGCCCATTTACTGTACATACATATGTCATCTTTCCCCGAATGTTCGGTTCGTGGTTCAAGTGGCGATTGGCGTTTATTTGCCAGCACAGCTTGCGAAAGGCTCATCTGCGGTTGTATATTTGTGAGCTGCTGTGAAGTTTCACATGGGAGAGTTACTAAACATGAACGGGGATGGTGTGAGGGAGGGAAGGAAATTGCATACGCTCATTATTGGTGCAGGTAGGGTTCCGCGCGTTGTAAAGAGCTGCGGCCAGAGGGATTAACGACATGTAGGGACTTCAGGATTACTGGTTGCACAGGGCTTGAGAAAGGTATGTATGTTCCACCTTCTCCAGCTCACACGTCGCGCACATCAAAAGCTCAGACCTTAGTCAATTACACTCGATATCCTAACACAATACTAACCTTTTACAGGCCGGTCTCCCCTTTACAATCTTCGAGCAAGAAACCGAGTCCACATACCAAACGCGACCCCGTGAATGGGGCATGACACTTCACTGGGGCTCCTCACATCTAACCTCGTGCCTCCCGCCCTCGCTTATCGAGCGCCTCTCTGAAGCATACGCCGATCCCAGCTTATCTCCCGATGCTGTCACTGGCCTCCCGATATACAATGGCAAAACGGGTGAACTGCTCATGGAGATGAAGGCTGACAAACCGTGTCGCGTCTCTCGAAAGAAGCTGAGGAATCTGTTTGCAGATGGACTAGATATCAGCTATGGGATGGAGGTGGATAGTATAAGACAAGTAAATGATGGGAAGGTGGTTTGTGTTTTCACCGACGGAACAGAGGCTAAAGGGGATATTGTGGTGGGATGTGATGGTGCGAAGAGTAGAGTCAGGGAGCAAATCTGTGGGAAAGAGAAGGCCATGCTGACGGAGGTGCCTTTGAGCATGTTCAATTTTACGGCGAAATTTGAGGCGGATCTCGCCAAATATATAAGAGGTCGGAACGCCCTGTTTGTTACGAGTATACATCCAGATACAGGCATCATGTTTTGGCTCTCCAGTAAGCTCATTCCCTTCTCTTGCTGGCCTCTCTCTTCTTCTACAGTTCATCTAAGCTAACCATGCTGTGCTCCAGTCCAAGACGTCCCCGACCCCTCTCGGCCCGAAACATGGACCTTCCAAGTCCTCCTGTCCTGGGTCAACAACCCTCTTCCACCGTCCGAAGACACCTACGCCGGCCGGCTCGCCTTCCTCAAAGCGCGCGCCTCAGAATGGGCCGAGCCTTGGCGATCCGCCGGTCTTTCCCTTCCCCCTGATACCAAGATCCCCAATGATAAGGGTACGTACTGGGAGAAGGCAGCAAAATGGGATAACAGAAGTGGAAGGATGACTCTATGTGGTGATGCTGCGCACCCCATGACACCGCATAGAGGACAAGGTCTGAACAATGCACTGCAGGATGCTAGTAACTTTGTTGCTGTTGTGACAGAGGCAGCGAAGGGTGATGTTGGGCTCGCTGAAGCGATGGATGGCTATGACAAGGAGGTGTTGGAAAGAGGGAGCTTGGAGATGAAGATTAGCTTGAGACAGACCATGTTTATTCATAATTGGGAGACGTTGATGCAGAGTCCGATGGTTAAGATGGGGATGCATCAGGCTAAGAAGGACGACGTGGGGAAGGAGAATGGAAGTGAGGGTACACGGGCTACTAGAGCGGAGGAGGTCGCTACCTAGTTCACCATGACATGGCAGCCAGAAGCGTTCTTGATGGTCTACATTTGTATTGGTCTTTGTCTCTCTACACCTATCACCATGACATGGCAGCCAGAAGTGTGCTTGATAGTCTACATTTGTATTGGTCTTTGTCTCTCTACACACATAAGCACCCATATGTACATACATGGAAACCTACAAACTTCCAAGACTCTGCCAAGGAACGGCATACCAAATTCAACCACTGACAATATTTGATAATTAATTAAAACCCAATATGGGCATTGGTCTAAGCCGTCGACGTGCATGTTCTAACACATATGTACATTACCTTTCTTCCGTGCCACTTGGGAGGTTTCTTGGCTGCCGCATAAATTCTGTTGTTCCCCAAAGTCCCAAAGTCCCAAGGTCCCAAAGTTTCAACTTCCAACTTCCAACTTCCAAAGGTTTGTTAATACATTTCAGTTGTCAATTCTCTTCCAACGAACGTTGGTACACACGCAATACCTCGTACGTTGACTCCGTCTTCAATTACCGATACGTGCTGTGCCGCACTTGGTCCGATTCCGGATGCCTCGCTACCACGCTGTCGGATGTGATCTCATTCTCACCACCTCGTCCCGTTGAACGTTCCATCCCATCTCACCCCATCTCACGCTGCCCTCAACTCCAGGCCCCCGCCATACCCAAACCTGCATCTTCTCCCGTGTTGTACATGCACCGTCCTGATTTTATCCTCAAAAAGGGAAAACTAGGGCCTTTCTCACTCGGTCACCGGGGCCGTCCAAACCCGTCCAAACCCGTCCAAACTTGAACATCCACCCGCGACCCCGCTCACTTCGCCTTCCTTCTTTGGTCACTAGCAGTATTAGTACATGGTGTTAGTGGGATCAAAAACCGCGGATTCAGACGAGTCAGGAAGCCAAGAAATTGCGACGACTGTTGAACACGGAACGGCGTGTTATCCCGGTACCTGTTAGGCCTGTGTATGTGTGTATGCGTATGTGTGTGTGTCCTAGGGCCGTTGAGACATTCAGCCTTATATACCCTCGAGTGGTAATTACATATTGCCTTGACCATCCCCGTACTCAACAAAGCAGGCCATCGCAGGCGACAGGTAGACCCCGTTGGTTGAAAAAAAGATCAAGGCAAAAAGGCAAGAAAATAGGCATCCAGAAGGGGAAGATGAGTTCTAGTGAGAACGGTGCACTACCCATGTCACAGGGCCGGAATTTGGATGTGGTGAGTATTTGATGGGTGAAGGGGTGATGGATAGTCGTCTGATAATGGCACAGTGGGAAAGCGAGTCTAACGCCGGGGATTCGGCATACGGAGATATGTAAGTCTTCCTTTCTCCCCCACCCTCTTACAAGTTTCCAAGCATACATTTAATATGCTCTTTCTGCCACCTTTCATGTTCGAATTTCGCCCGGCTTTGCCTAGAGATCCTGGTTCCGGTAGAAAAATAGCAAAGGAAGAGAATGCGGACTGATGCGAACGCAGAGAATCGGAAACGGCATCTGTAACGTCGAGTATCCTCGCCGGGCATTACGAGAACGGACGAAGGTACCATTCAGTAAGCCTCTACAGCCCCGTTTCTTACCCTTCCAATACTAACAGCCCCTGTACAGTATCAAGGCGGAAGTAGGCATCTTTCCAGTCTCATCCAGTCTCCAATATCAACTAATTTGACGCACAGATTACATGTTTCCCAACGATGAACAAGAGCAAGACCGGTGAGTCCTGGTTCTCGGTGGGCAAATAGTGTTTGACTGGGAATTGACGGTACAAATGCAGGTTAGACATCAAGTATGCATCGCTGAACCTATTAATGGGAGGTAAAGTCTGCTTTGCACCTCTCGTGGATCCACAGCAAATTCTAGACATTGGGACCGGGACAGGTATCTGGGCGATTGATGCCGGTGAAGAGTTCCCAGGGGCCACAGGTGAGATATCCAAACAGCACGCCTAGCCAGGCACGACATCAGTTACAAGCGGGAACTAACACCAAGACAGTGACGGCAACGGACCTGAGTCCCATTCAACCTACGTGGTACGCTCTTTATCCCGGCCCTTGATGACATATGAGTGGCTCATATAAGAACCAATAGGGTTCCTCCAAATGTAAAATTCGAAATCGACGATGCAGAACAGCCGTGGACGTGGAATGAGAACTTCTTCGATCTGATACATATGCGCACCATGACGGGCTGTATACGGAATTGGGACCGGTTATTTGAGCAAGCATTTCGGTACGCTTCTTCTCCCTCTATCGCCACATCTCTTCGTCTGCACACTCCCGTTTCTGCCATATTATACCCGTGAGTGTTTCCAGCAACTGGCTGATTCGCCCAGACATACCAAACCTGGCGGCTATATCGAGCTCCAAGAAATGGATTACATGGGCGTTGTGCAGCCCACGTCCAAAAACCCTGGCACTTCGTTCATGCAATGGTGCATTTCTCAGGGCGAAGCCGCCCTCAAAGCCGGCATCTCCCTGCGCACCTCCGGTCCTCTACTCTCTTCCTACCTGGAAAAGGCTGGGTTCGTCGACATCGAGGTCCTAGAATATCGCCTCCCCATTGGACCATGGGCGGCAAAACGTGGGCTTAGAGATGCAGGACTGCTGCAACTAAGTGCTATGTTGGAGGGCATCGAAGGGCTGAGCTTGAGGCTGTTTACGTTTTATGCTGGGTGGACATTGGACGAGCTGAAGATCTTGCTAGCAAAGGTTAGGACAGAGTTGAGGGATAGGGACTGTCATGCTTATTGGCCGCTGTGAGTTGTTCCCCGTGTTCATTGTGGTTGGCATGTTGGAAGTAGTAGTCGTGAAATACTAATTTTTGTTAGGTATGTGGTATATGGAAGAAAACCAGGTCTGCCGGCAACAAACGAACCAGAGCGAGCCCCTGAACCTGAACCCGAACCCGAACCTGTAACCACAACTGAATGAGTATAGCTCCAAGGTGAAGTGGACCAAAAATGGTATGTCTTGGCGGTCTGAGACTCAAGCTATGTTTCTTCAACTAGTTAGCCACCGTTCTCGGGCCGGAATTCCTCTAAGCCCACTGAATTCTCTAGTTCTTCATTATGTCTCAAGGGCGTGGTAGCATTCATTAGATTACTAACATATCTATACCTATGTATTACTAACAGGCCCCCATCAGCAGCCGGAAGAAGCGCTTCCGAGTGATTGCTAATGCCACGTCAGAAGACATATTCTCTATCCTGCCTGAGTCAGCACTTGTGGGCCAGCAACCACGCAGGTCCAATTACTACGACGGACCTAAACGACCCCGCAAAGTCATACTGGGTGAACAAGTGAGCGAAACGCCGACAATGGTTCGGCTTCACGGACTTCGGAGATGGTATTTGGAGATGACCCCATGCAAAGGAGACCATCGTGGACGAGACAAAAGACATAAAATGATGCTGAAACCTGCTATACTGAGAAGTATCAGCATTCCACAAGAGCACTTGTAGCTCCAGCTCCAGCTCAACATTCCTCCAATCCACTTTTCAAACAACACCATCACGCGTCTTGACAAGATGGGCGCCACCATCCCAACCCTCGAGTCACTCTCCGACAAGCCCGTGGTAACATCACCTTCGACCCTTGCCCACATCGTCCTACAAACCACCCAAGTAGCCATCATGGCCGACTTCTACTGCACTTTTCTCGGTGGACACGTGGTTTTTGACGCGCCCTTTGGCACCTTCATAACCTACGACGAGGAGCACCACCGCATCGCCCTAATATCTCTCCCTTCCACCATCCCCCGCGTCCCCGAAGCCTCTGGTCTCCAACACATTGCCTTTGCCTTTCCCACGCTCACCGCCCTCCTAACCGCGTACCAACAGCGCCTGAAGCACGGCATCGAGCCGCACTTTTGCGTCAATCACGGTCCGTCCACCA
Organism: Pleomassaria siparia CBS 279.74; assembly: GCA_010093715.1. Classification (NCBI taxonomy): domain Eukaryota; kingdom Fungi; phylum Ascomycota; class Dothideomycetes; order Pleosporales; family Pleomassariaceae; genus Pleomassaria; species Pleomassaria siparia. The sequence goes on along the minus strand of MU005765.1, from coordinate 1,852,682 downwards.
GTATGTATTATAAAGACCCGGATGGCAATATGATCGAGACCCAAGTGGATAATCTCGACACGGCCGAGGAAGCGACTCGGTATATGCAGAGCGAGGCTTTTGCCAAGAACCCAATTGGGGTGGCGTTCAAACCAGACGAGTTGATTGAGAAGTTGAGGGCCGGTGCGAGCGAGAAGGACGTTCTGGGGAGGGACGATGGGCAGTCTTGGGGGGTCATGAAGACGGAGGATTTGGAAGGGATATTCTAGTGCTGAGTAGGAGACGTGGATGGGGATGGGTATGTTTGGCAAATGGATAGGCGAGGATATCTGCATACGTATCGTATCCTAAGCCATGTCTGGGGTGTTTCTGAAATAGCTATTATATTAACCCTGACTGATGGCTTGTATATCGGTACTACCTAGTTGGTTCTTCTTTCACTCACTCGTCCTGATTAGGCTAGCGTCCATGTCTGAGCGTCTTGGCCTTTTGACAAAACTCAACGGGCCCCAGCAGAAAGAACCATAGCACCAAAAACCACTGTTGCTGTTGCTGTTGCTGTTGCTGTCCTCGGCCACGGTTGGTGAACTGTGGTGGCTCATTTCAACCAATCACAGCATGGCATGGCACAAGCATGTGATGAAGCATCAGCGCGAGGCATTGGATGAGATGAGACTTAATCTTGCTGATAGCCGTGATAAGAGTTTTGTTGTCCAAGGTCCCGAAATCGACAACAGATAGGTATTGTACCTCGGTGTGCGCAAGTGCGATGAAGCTGCGCTGGAACAAAGCAACTCGTGGGTGGTAATTATCAATTATTATCAATTATAAATGGGCCTCCTCACGTTAAAGGTCCAACCCCGGTGCGGCACAACAGCGGGCAGACATTCACCAAACTGGTTCGTGCGCACTTTGTGTTTCCCCGCGTGGCCTGCTCCCTCGCTTTTCACTGGCTGGGCTGAGTCTGTCACGGGGTTCGCGTTGGGTGCAACGCGAGGGTACTCAGTACTGTGACAAGACTGCCCCTTTAAGTAGGGATCGGCAACGGCATGGCGCTAGATTTGAATTGTCGCGCATGAGAGTGAACTCTTTATCTTCGCACTTGGCCGCAATCCTCACCTTGTATACATCTACACATCTGCCTCGACTCGACTCGAATCGACAGGCCAATTTCCTCAACGTTGAAGAAGAAGCACTCCCCGATCTCGAGTTGAGCTGAAGCTTCTATACGTCATCATGTCTAATAAGGAAATCGAGTCGCACAGCGACAACCCCGCCGTCATCGACCACACCACGGATGCGCCGCGACGTGCCAGCATTGCTGGAACAGAAAAGGGTCGATGGGAGAGGCTCTGGCCCGTGATAGCATGTGGCGCAGGACTATTCTCTGACGGCTTCTTGAACAACGTGAGTTTGGATCCACCAATTAACACATCTCGGCATGTTGTCCAATATCTGTGTCGCCGAAATGCGAGATGTGGTTCGGATGCTAATGTGTGAAAAAAAAAAATACAGATCATTGGACCTGTGAATACGATGCTGAAGACCATCTACCCTGACTCGTACAAGAACTCGTCAGCGCAGGCAAACATCTCGTCCATTACCTTCGCCGGCACGGTGCTTGGCATGCTGTTCTTTGGGTATACGTCGGATCACTATTCGAGAAAATGGTCGCTCTTCGTATCGACCATCATCATCATCGTTTTCGCCGCGCTTGGTGCGGGTTCGTACGGTGCTGGCGGCAGCGCCACAGGATTGCTTGCTGCTCTTGCGGCGTACAGGTTCTTCCTCGGAATCGGTGAGGGCGACATGTGAAGAAAAAAATCCTAGTTGGGGGCGTGTTGGCTAATGTCGGGCAGGAATTGGCGGCGAGTACCCAGCAGGCAGCGTTGGCTGTGCTGAGAGCACGGGCGAGCTCAAAGAAGGCACGAGGAATAAGTGGTTTATTCTCTTCACCAACGTGCAGATCGATCTGGCCTTCTTCATCTCTGCCATTGTCGCAACGGTCGTGGTACGTTCACTCTCTTGGCGTCTCTGATTCGACTTTACTGATATACCACTAGGTCCTCATCACAGGCGAAAACCACCTCCGCGTGGCATGGCGTGTCTGTCTCGGTCTTGGCGTGATCCCGCCCCTCTCGCTCATGTACCTCCGTCTCAAGTTGCAGGAGCCTGAGGCATTCAAGCGCGAGTCGCTGGCCAAGGCGAAGACTCCCTGGCTCCTGATCATCAAGTTCTACTGGTTCCGTCTCAGCATCGTCAGCATCATCTGGTTCATCTACGACTTTTCCGCCTACAGCTTCGGCATCTACGCGACCTCGATTCTCGCTAATCTCTTGGGCGAGAGCGCGCCCCTGTGGAAGAGTCTGGCGTGGAACATTCTGATCAACTTCTTCTACATGCCGGGATGCTTGGCGGGTGCCTTCGTGGCGGATCTGCCGAGTATGGGTCCGAAGAAGACGCTTACTATTGGTGTTTGGCTCCAGAGCATCATCGGGTTCATCATGGCGGGCTGCTATCCGTATCTGAACAAGCCCGAGAATGTTGCCGGCTTCGTGGTCGTCTACGGCGTCTTCCTCGCGCTGGGCGAATTCGGTCCTGGCGACAACATTGGTCTGATCGCATCAAAGACATGTGCTACTGGTATCCGAGGACAGTACTACGGCATCGCTGCCGCGGTTGGCAAAATCGGCGCATTCGCTGGCTCGTACGCCTTGGACTCGATACAGAAGGCTGCGGGCGACGATGCCATTGCAGCAGGCCGCAATCCCTTCTTCGTTGCCAGTACACTGGCTCTTGTAGCGGGTGGGCTGGTATTCTTGCTTCCACCCATTGGGCAGGATACTATCGATACCGAGGACGTCAAGTTCAGGGAGTATCTTGTTAAGAATGGATACGATACTAGTAAGATGGGATTGGGCAGTGTGTCGAGTGTGAGTGAGGTCGATATCAAGGACGGGGAGAAGGAGAGAAGTGTATGAAATGGGGACAAGAGGGAGTGGGGAATACGACCTGACGGACGGACGGACGGACGGACGGGAAGAGATGGAAGCATGAAAGCGTTACTAATATGCAATACTGAAACGAGTGATGACTCGGGATGTAGAAATAAATAATTGAAACGACGCACTTTGAATTGATACCCGATTTCGTTCATGTATGTACGGACAATCTTGTTGACATTCCCCAACAAGGCAGTCTTGGCAAACCGCAATCTGGAGTTTGCAGCCAACAAGTCTGTTAGAACAACATGTTCCTCGCTAGTCGTTATCAGTTCATCGTTTCCTGTTACATACATGCTGTGGCAAGTGCTGTTCATACCCGTGTTTGAAATCGCATGCGATTGTTGTCAATAATTAGTTGACTCATCCGACACGACTTGCCTCTCTCTCTCTCTCTCTCTCTCTCTGTACGTATGTACATTACATTACGCCCCTACCTACCTACACACTTCTTCTCCTTTTGATCAATGGACTCGGAGTATAATCAACAACAACAAGAACAACAATATAATACCCAACCCCTTGTTAATACATACATACATACATACCTACCTACGCCACAATCCATGAATTAATACACACCCCCTTCCCCCTTCCTTCATTCCTTCATTCCTTCCTTCATTCCTTCCTGCTGCTTGTACATACCTATGCATGTACATACATATCAACGGATGCTGCTGACAACCAAGCCTTGCTCGCGCACGCACGACCCTTCCCCCCAAGCCATCTGTCTCATTTCCCACCGTGCCACCGAAGAACAGGAGAGAGTGTGAGGCGCAACCACCACCACCACCAACACCACCACCGATAATAATAAAATCCCGGCGCGACTTCCCGCCCGCCGCTAATAATAACAATAACAACAATAATAATAATAATATGCTCCGGCGGTATGTACATGTGTACATACATACATACTCTTCACCGCTGTTTGCGTGATACAACTGTTAACCGACCGACCGACGGGGATGGGGATGGGGAAGGGCAGGGGATCAGGTTTCATGTTCAACAATCCTTTTTTTTTGTTGGAATTAATTAGGGATGATAATCATGGCGGTGGCGGTGGTGATGGATTTGGGTGCGATTTGCGAAATCTATTACAATAAATATCCGAACTTGGTGTCGGGAGTTTGTGCGAGTTTGTGGGGGAGTTGGCGGTGTGATGAATAAATTTATGGCATCTATACATATTAGCAGATGAGTGTATGTACATACATACATACATACATACATACGCAAGGCGTTGAGGCAGGCGAAGCTGTTACATTGTATTATCGTGTCTTGCTATTTATTATATTATTATTACAAGTAGAGGCCATACAAAAAGGTGAGGATTATTACAATAATTTAGTTATTTATAATATTTATTTAGCCTGGGCATTGAGATTTATTAATGTCTGTTGTCTATTCTTCCATGTGTATGCACTTACTTTTTTTTCTGTGTGGATAAGAGATTCGCTTTATTAATAAGACATGGTAGGTATCCTGCAATGATATCTACTTGTATGTAATGTATGTATGTACAGTACACGCTGATGCTGATGCTGCTGCTATGTATGTGTGAGATTGCACATGCATGGAATTGCAAGCGCATTTCTTCGGCGCAGATAGGTAGGTAGGTAGGTAGGTAGGTAGGTATGTAGGTATGTAGGTAGGTAGGTAGATAGTGTCGATGTTGGTAGACTTTGGCGCAAAACGGCCCTTGCAAAAAAAGAAAAGAAAAGAAAAAAAAAGTCAAGGTTTCATCGTTGCCTAAATGGCGGCCATCTATTTTCCCCGCATTTGGGGCGATTCAAGCGCGAACCATATGTTATTGTATATTAGTTGTTGTATATTAGTTGTTGTATATTAGTTGTTGTATATACATATGTAGACGTACATATTAATGCATGGAACACAGTTGCTTGCCAGGAAGAACCCTTCAGATCAACGATGACGTTGTTTGACGAGGTGCGCGCAACTGCATCCGACTTGTCACTTGAAGGGGTAGACGTCAAAGACGGGGATGTGGGCGTGGTCGCGATCGGCCGGCGGTTTAACAAGTGTCATTACATACTACAAAGGTATGTACATGTACATACATGTATGTACATACATAGTATATCTAAGATTGTTGGCATGGTGAACGGGACGGGTGGGGGGAGACGGGGCGGTGCTAAAGTCTGAAGCAACCGTTCGTGAGCAAGTTCAGTTCGGCAGAGATTCGGTTTCGGGGCCTGCCTGAAGTTTGTGGGTTCGTTCGAATGGTAGGACCGAATGGATTACATTAGTGGTGAGCATCGGTGGATTTTATGGTGGAGTTTATGGCCGCGAGTCGTAATTACAGTACGTTGATTAGTACTAATCAAGTCAAGTCGTTCAAAGGGTCGTGATCAATCAGAGAGAGGCTAGTGGAGATTGGAACATTCCGTGTGTGCCTTGGGAAGAATGTGTCTCCGACAAGACGGGAGGCTTGGCTTGGCTTGCTTGGTGTGAAGGTGAATGTGAATGTGAATGTGAATGTGAATGTGTGGCACACGACAACCACAACATATTACTGTGTATACATACATACGTACTAGGTACATGTTGGTGAATAAGGCGTGGCTTATCTCATCTCGCCTACACCGAAGAATGGCGCCTCCATCCTCTTCAGCCCCTTGTATTTCCTCTCACGACTCACGACTCACGACTCACGACTCACGACTCACGACGCCAGCAAACAGCAAATTTCTCATCAAGTCTACATACACACGTACGGACGCACTTGCAACATTTCACCGAGTCACATATCACCAAAACTGACAGGATTTCACCGTTTAAATTATTGCTTCGGGCTTGGACAACCGATAGTATCGTATACGGGCTTCATCTTCATGCAGACTGCAGACGGTCCTTGACCCTTTTCTAATTAATAGGTTAGTCGCGCCATAATAGCGTCGGACTGGTTGGTGGGTTGATACGAGATGCTGCGCCGCCCGAAAGAAAAAAAAAACCCCATGACGAGAGCATTTGCAGATGCGAATGCGACGCATATCGTACTGTACATACTCATGCTCCTACATACATACATACTGCGTACAACATACACCATGTCGACAAAGACTGGCGGCTTTCCATCTGCTGTGCATCTACCCTTTCTCTACCGACGTCCCACGCAAACCGTGTTGCAAACCAAAGTCAGTTCTATCTGGCTGGCTCAAGACGGCTCGAGGCTCGAGGTGGTCAAGTGGGCCCCACGCATGCCATCACACACTGCTTGCTACCCTTGTGCCTACAAAAGCTATCACGCATTTCGCAAACAGCTAACAGGGATGCAACGTTGTTCGATTCTAGTACTACATATGAAGATCTCGCTTGGTTACGCATGCGTATGTGGACCATCACTTGCTGATCTATCGCTGAGTCACGAATCGCGTGGCAGCGAGTGGGGCCAGGTGCACATGGAAACGATGCTTCAGTTCAAGAACATGTCCACGCCAACAATCCCATCTATGTATGTACATACACAGTACATACGATACTAGGTAGGTATAGGTAACGCGAGGCTGTTGGATAAGTGCCATTTTCCCTCGGGCTTTACAATAACACTGATGGCATTTGGTTGTCAGCAATGCGTCGGCTGTGCTGCCTTGAGATGCAGACAAGAAACAAACCGCATGCCTGCGACTCTACCAATCATGTCCTACCCCTTGCAAGCTCTCGTCGAGGTTACAAAGATAGAGTGCATCAGTGGTGGAACCAACAGACAAGTTCAGAAGGCAATGAACAAAGAACAAACAAGAATGGAAAAAAGCCAAGGAGGAGAGATGGAATCGGTAAATTGATGAATCCAGTCACTCTGACACGCGCTTCCCTCGATTAAACGTGTATCGAACCCCTTCGGACCCCGGGCTCTGCAGGTGTAATCCCGTTGGTGGTCAGGGCACAAAGCAGTGAACACCACGCGCACACCACGACTACAAGGTACGAGCCTCGTCCAAGCCTCGTCCCAGCCGGAGCCATCCTGAGCCATCCTGACGGGACCCGGACAACCTTACAAGTAATTGCCATTTTGGTTTTTCTGCACCACGAAGCCTCCAGGACGTTAACCATTCCAATCCCTGCCACCTCGTATGTACATACATACACTACCCACCTAACACTGACTCGGGGTCTGCTTGTACATATCTACTATCATCTCTCCGCTCGAACTCCCTCCGAACCTATTTGCCTTTGGTCTTAACCCAGATCCATCGTGGCCACACAGCTCTGAACCTCTAGCCCTCGTGCTTTTTGTCATCGCCGATCGAACATGTAGAGATAGTGTCCTATCTCCACTATACCGTACTTGCCTCAACTGGCCCCTCTCTTCTTAATACCTAATCGCATATTCGATATTTAAAGTACGGCTGCGGGCGGCAGAGCGTCTCTCGGGAGAGATGGGTTTGATGGATTATGCACATCCCGTTGACGACGGCTACGTCCCCGTCATCAACCGGCCAGAGACTATTAGAGGTGTCACGATATCATTTCTTGTAAGTGCCAACACTCGAATACCAAAGAGTCACATTTGCTTACCATGTTCTCAGATCCTGGCTTGGATAGCCATAAGTTTACGCCTCTTCGCTCGAGTCAAAGACCGACTATGGGGATGGGATGACTTGTTTGTCTTTCTCGCGGGCGTAAGTCTCTCTCCTGCTCAAAGCATGCCTTCTATTGCGACCGTCTTTTTGTTTTCACTTGACTAAACAACACCCGTAGATGGCAGTAACAGTTGGCTCGACATTGATATGTCTCTGTACGTTTGACCCATCTATAGCATCTGAGCTATCATACTAACCTCTCTCAAAGTGCCCAATGCCGGCATGGGCAGGCATTTCTGGACGCTAAATGACGAAGAGGTCCTGCAGTACTTCAAGGTATGTTGGCAAGACTCCGCATATCTCACCATGTCACCATGGAGCTCACGCGATACCCCCAGCACGTGTGGTCCACAAATACAATCTATACCGGCAGCACGACATTCATCAAGCTCTCCATTCTATTCCAATATCTCCGCGTCTTCGACCTGCAATACCGCTTTGCACGCCAATTGACCTGGGTCATGGTCGCACTGACCGCAGCCTGGGGTCTCACTTTCTTCTCCCTTGCTCTATTTTCCTGTATTCCCATACATAAGAACTGGGACATCTACGCAGATGGGACATGCGTGTCGTGGGGTAGCAAGGACCCAGACGTCTTCTTTCCAACCTGGGCTGCACATGCGGCTACTAATATGTTGTTGGATATCTTGGTCTTGGTGTTGCCTATCCCCTTCTTGAGGAGCATGGCAATGGGTGGGAAGACAAGGCTCGGCCTAGTTGGTTTGTTTTCCATAGGTGGCGTGTAAGTCGGTTCCTGCTTTCCTTTCCTTCCCTTCCCTTCGACACACCCTTTGACACACCACGTCTGCCACACAACTTCTTCCTTACACAGCATGTTCGCCAAACACTTCTTACACACCACGTCCACCAAACACTTCCCACGGCAACCAGGGTCCTTCTTACACCATGACTAACATCAAACCAGCGTCGTCACCGTTTCCATCGCCCGCATCATCTCGTTGGCTGTAAAACGTGCGGGAACAGTCCCATATCTGGACATGACATTTGCCACACCCGTCATTTATCTGTTCTCGGTCCTCGAAATCGACATCGCCATCCTGTGTGCCTCAATCCCCATATTCTGGCCCTACGTCGCCTCTCTTGCCTCGAACAAGATTCTCGTCGTTAATGAAATCGAGATCCGCACAGACCGCCGCGAGTCGCAAGGCATCGGACTGACGGAGCGAGGGCCCGATACAGGAATATCCTTCACGGGGTTTTCGGATCTGGACGACTCCAAGGGCAGACAAACAAATACCAGGCAGGGTAGACTAAGCACATTCATCCACGGCTCCGATCTCAAACCCTCGCGCACAACTTCGCCCATGGACCGGTCTAAAGAGCGCACCAGATTTGGCAGCAACGGAACCCATGGAACCAAGCATCCCTCGAGCTCTTCTGTCAACAACAAGACCATGGGCGTCGGTATCGAGCTCGGTCACCGTGTGTCCCAGGACTCGCAACGAAACCTCGCTCAAAAGGACTCACCGAGCGCCATGTCCTTCTCGCATGCCTCGTTTACTGGCCACGACACACAGAGGAATGGGAGTGTGAGCAGCCACTACGACGATCGCTATGTGCAGGAGTGGGCAGTGCCGGATTTCGATAACAAGAGCATTTTGAGAGGGGGGAACGAGACGAAGGTCCGGAGCAAGAACTCGGAGAATCCATTTGACAACAACAGGTCGTCGGATCAGTGAGCTTGGACTGTCGTACCGAGAGGAGGGCTGGAAAGGAAAGCAAATCAAAGCAAAGCAAAGCAAATCAAAAGATTTTGCAAGATCGTTGTTAGTAGTAGTAGTAGTAGTTGTTGTTGTCGTTGTTGTCGTTAGAGATACCCTTGGATGGCGAAATTTGTCATCTTCCATCATCATCATCATCATCAATTGTTGAATGATGAATGGTTTCCATGGTTTTTTGAAGGGCAAAAAGGTCAACGTTGCTCATGCATGAGGATATCGGAAATGTCGTACATATATCCATCTATGTATGAATATATCATGTAATTATCCGAGCTCATATATTTACGTATTCCTTCCATGCATCTACCAAACACTTTTCCATGATCAATCTTGACTATTGTTATGTCGCTGGCGGATCGGATCGTGTGAGTGAATCCCACGTACCATCGTCATCGCCTCTCGTTAATTATCATATAGTCCAAGTCCTAACTACCTACAAGTACACCCCCCCTCCGTTAAGTCTTACAAAAGAAGCAAAAAACAATAATCCCATGTGGAAATAATCAAAATAATCTCCACCCCCCCAAACCCCCAAAGGGGAGAATCAAACTCGGGAGAAGACTCTAAAACAAAGCCATGCATCCATGCATCCATGCATCCATAGCAAGACAAGACAATACAAAATGAATTAGCGACTCACACACGTCATTCCTCCCGTAATTACTACATACGTACATACAACTACTGTTACATAGGTACATACATACATGTAACATGCGGGACTCTCGTCGTGGTCACCGTTCGATTGATGATCGATGCAAACCTTGTAAAAGATAATTAGTTAGTTAGTTAGTTAGTTAGTACTAACTAACTAACTAAATAACTAACTAACTAAAACCAGATAAGATTGAATTGCCCAAACCACAAGCTCCCACCACGTGGGCCCACGCATGTACAAAGTATATATACTGTACTTATTACTTGTACATATGTGTACATACAGTATGTACACGCATACGTATGTACACCATGTAGATAGATTAGGTATTAGCACCACCACCGCCATGGCCCATCGGGACCCTTAGTCGATCAGGTTTAGGAATCAAGCATTTTACATACATATGTACATATTTCTCCT